>DWNE01006558.1:0-12964 GCA_018249875.1 Cecropterus toxeus
ACCATCAGGCGGGCTGCTTGCTCGTTTGCTACTTCATATTTATATTAAAAAAAAAGAAATCGTCTCACCCTAAATAAAGTATTGTACTTTATTTGTGTTAATACTTTATGAGGAAAAAAGAACGCAAAACCTTCATATGAGTTTAAGTTGCATGATCTAGAATTTGAGAATTTGGTCGTAAGCATTTTTGCGTGTAGCAAATATTTTATTTGTGTGAAAGTAACATTTTGCTCCTTAATATAATAAAGATAAGATAAGATAAAAATTGTCTCGATCCCCCTTCCCCCTTTTTTTCCTGATTTGTATTCCTCTAACTTACAAGTTGCTTAGAACTACAAAATTAGGATAAAAAGTTAATTGCACTTTATTTGGACACTGCGTATAATTTTTACATCTTATGAATGCACTTCAGTTGCAAAAAAATAATTGCTACACTAATTATTAGAGTCGCAAAACTACAGGGGATGAGCATTGATATATTAAAAAATAATACTCGTATATTTAATTTAATTTATTCAAATATTGTTCATTTCAGTTATTCGAGACGTTGAGAAAAGAAAGACCACAGGAGCTGAACAAGATAGTGCCAATCGTCGGGGATATAACGGAGCCGGAATTAGGGATCAGTCCAACGGATCAAGTGATGCTTTGTCAGAAGGTAAGAAGAGAAAGATTATAAAGAAAATCACAAGGTTGGAATGAGACAGCATAACTGTCAGAGCTTCTGCTCAAAATGGTAATACAGTCTTTCAATTAACACTATCTCAATCTGAAAGAACGAATCTGAAACACTATCTCAACTGGTCTTTACGAAAAGAGAGACTGAGTTTATGGAGATACCTAGATCGTAATGAGACGGCATAATTGTCTGAGATTTTGCTTTAAAACGGTAATACAGTCTACCAATTTACGCTTGGCCTGCGGTGGACTATGGCCTCTCAATCTGACAGAAGACCCGTTCCTACTAGTGCGACATTAATAGGTTTACTACAATAGCATGTCTGAAAATGATGGAACACTGCGACTTGACCTCCCAAGACATCTACTTTTGCCTAACAATAAGAAAGGCTTTAATTCTATCTGGGATTGATTTCAGGAGTCCATGAGCGGCACTGGTCTCTTATTATTATGGATTTGAGTATCGCCTAATTAATGTCATTCTAAGAAGAAAATCATCTGAGTTTTAAACGTAACATTTTTGTGCATAATAAATATCAAGTCTCAAAAATAATGTATGTGTAAATATAGGTTCGTTAATTTTTACAGAGACCTATAAAATAACGCCTGAAGTGATAATTGTCTAAGTAACCTGAAGGTCAAATAAAAGCTTTGATAGTGCTCAACAGTTGCAATAGGTGTTAATATTGCCAATAGGAAAATTTTTGAGTTAACTATTAAGGATAAAGTGGCGATAATAAGAATTTATAAGCATTAAGTATGACAGCATTGATTAGCGTCCGTGTTTTTTTTTTAATTTTATATATCACCGTAATAACAATAATGCTTTAGAGTTCTTTACAGTATTTTCAAAGAACGAAGTTAATAATTCATAACTTAATGGATGTGGTGTTCCCATTTTGAGTGGAGATTTGAGTAATACACTACAATATCTATTTTATCGAGAATTTCACCCGGATTATGAATGACAAATTATCATGATGTGTTCTATGCTACTTGCCTGGCTATTTAAATCCCAATACTTAAAAATAGAAGACCAAACGAACTTCCTTGAGAAACACCCACATAAAATTCATGATTTATCTATAAATCAGTAATATTTTTTGCCACCA
This sequence comes from Cecropterus toxeus, assembly GCA_018249875.1. NCBI lineage: Eukaryota > Metazoa > Arthropoda > Insecta > Lepidoptera > Hesperiidae > Cecropterus > Cecropterus toxeus. Next base: position 1,791 of record DWNE01006558.1, read on the forward strand.
GGTGTCGGTAGTGTTCCACTCGGCGGCGACGGTGAAGTTTGACGAGAAACTGAAGCTCTCTGTTACTATCAACATGCTGGGGACTCAACAGCTGGTCCAGCTCTGTCATCGAATGCTTGGGTTAGAGGTAATGACGCAAATGTTACAGACTAGCTTAAGACCGCGGCTCCGCTTCGGTCACGTTTACCACGGTAATGAGAATCATATGAGTTAATACACGTTATAAACTATGTATGTGCTAAATTGTAGCGAACCGACCAGTACAGGTATACACGTAAGTACAGCTCACTTATATATGAGGCGGCCATGTCAGTCCTCGGGAGTAGCAACGCATCTGTCATCGATTTCAGATAGGGCACCTGTTTTATATGAAGTTATTTACAGATGTCCATGAGCGGCACTAACCACTTACCATCAGGTGGACTGAATGCTCGTTTGCTTCTTTAAACTGATAAATATGCCTAACTTCATTTAAGATAAAACTTTTACAATCTATAGATCATTAATGATGACCCGCGTGGTGGAGCAGCCACCATGCCTGTCTGAAATTCATCACATAGACAAAGATACAGCCTGGTGATAGACAGACTGATAGACGTGCAGCGGAGTCTGAGTAATAAGGTCTCGTGTTTACTTCTTGGGTACAAAAGCCTAAAAAATATAATAATATACACTAGGCATTATTTTTTTAAATAAAAATATGTTCCATCAATTTTCTTCCAGGCATTAGTCCACGTATCGACAGCATACTGCAACTGCGAGAGGGAGCGAGTCGAGGAGACGGTGTACGCGCCCCCAGCACATCCAGAGCACGTGGTCACCCTCGTCCAGACCCTGCCCGATGAGCTGGTTGACAGGATCACACCGGATTTAGTTGGTGAGTACCAGTTTGAAGCATAAATAAATACGAACCGAAAAGTAGTTTCGAAAACTAGTAACATCGTTTAAAACTTCTGACCCAGTCGGGTAATAATAACGGAACGCCTGGCGGATGTGAAACATCGTGTTCGTGCAAGTAATGCATAAAAGACACGATTCCGACACAGGGACTAAGTATGTGTCCCTGTAGTACCGGGACTAGAATAGGACTACGGTATGCCCATGCCCTGCCTATCGTAAGAGGCGACTAAAGGGGGCTTCCGGGGTTGCGGGTGGCAAGAGAGGAATCTTGAACCGTCCAGCCAAGCGACTCCATAAGGACGGCGGCATGTATGGTCGCTTGCCGTCATAACATCTGAAGGCACGGTGAGCGTAAATGCTCAGGACTCCGGTTGTGTTCCGTTGGAGATCCTGGAGTCCTCCATGCAGCACTGAGGACGGCCACTGGAGGGATTTTAGTGCGGTAAGAATCCCACATAACCCGGCATTGCTCCCACGGCGTCGGGTACCTTTTGAAGGTTTCGCCCTCGTTACAAAAAAAAGGGACTATATATATAGCATTTCGCAAAGAATACCATCTACGAACAGTACTGCACCAAGCCGAAGCCGAATATAATATCCGTAACCGAAGCTATCCAAAACTAACGGATAATCAGAAATAATTACATACCCGTAACCGTATTTGAAACTGGTATAATTTTATTCCTATATCCGTTTCCAGATCCGAAATTTCATCTCCTTAACATCCCTGATATTTGCCACTTAAAATTTGATCTGAAACTTTACTGATAAATTCTTCTGACTTTGCAGGTGATAGGCCTAACACTTATACATTCACGAAGGCTCTAGCTGAGGACATGCTTATAAAGGAGTGTGGTAATCTGCCGGTGGCAATCGTGAGACCGTCAATTGGTGAGTTCATTTCTATAATATACTGTACTAGCTGTTTGGTACAAGCAGACGATAATACAAATAAATAACCTCTTAGGGGAAGATGATATTGTCCCCTAAGGGGTTAACGATCTTTCTAAATGAATGTCATCTTAATTAGATATGCAATCAAATGTTAGTGTTATCAATAACTTTTGGATTTTGTTTGATTATTGTCAAATATATAGAGCGAGCAGGGGTAAATAATAGTGAATATATTTATTTTGAACATCACCAACTGTCATAACATAACTATCTATACCAATATTAGAAAAATGAAGAGCTTGTTTGGTTGAACGCGCGGAATTGTTAATTTCAGGAAGTACTGGTTCTAATTAGAAAATATTTTTGTGTCGAATATTCCGTTTACTTAGGAAGGTCATAGGCCATAGGAATGGTATAGTATCACGCTATGAGCGTTTGTTTGTTTTCTTTATGGAGTAGCGGATGGAATCGCGGGACAAAACGAGATTATTCATTTTTGTCAAAGCGTGGATAATTGATCATAATATTAAATGGCGAATTTCCATGACAACCTCATGTTCGTGATGTTCGTCATGTTACATCACTTTTTGAAAGTAATGATACAATTACTAATATTAATGATAATATTGGCTAATGAAAATCATAAGATAAATAAAATGATTTAGACATGAGGCAATTAATCGTATCCCTGAAATCTGTATGCAAAAAGAGGCTTATGTAAGATTGCATGATATAAAGAGCCTCTGAAAGCTGTTAGAGGAAATATATAAATCAATGTCTCTATTATTGAAATCCATAAAATGGGTAAAGAGATATATTAGGTAAGTCCTCGGGCCAAAAAACCTCTCTGAAAGTTAGTAGCGATAGAAAAAGACGTCAAGAATGAGTCTCCCTCAATAATTAAACTGATTAAATTGATAAATTTGGAAAAAACTGATAAATTTGGATGAATGCATACCCTAAGGAGAGATTCTAGGAAATTCCGCGAGCCACATAGAGTCAGGCGACCGCTGACTTAAGCTATTACGTAATCGTCACGGATTTCCATTAAGTGGCTCATTATTTTAGATTGCATGTTGCAATTTTACATTGCAATAAGATTATTGATGATTTAACATATGAATGATTATGACTACATTGTCATTTAAATGATAATTGAAACTGAAGTAGATATTCCAGTTGACGACAATAAAATTGATTGAAGAATTGTAAAGTCAATTACATGAGAATTAATCTTTAGTTGAAAGAACTATAGAAAATGCATTTATAAGTATTGCACTAAGTTGCACATCAAGACAACAAATGAATATGATTTAAGTCCGCTATATAGAGTAGATGAGCAGTGAAAGCCTAATGGCAGAAACTCGGCCTCTAAATCGAGGGGGCGTGGTCCGAATTTTAGACTGATTTTTCAAAAATGTTTTGTGCATTTGAAATTAAGTATCACTGCTTTACTGTAAAGGAAAACATCGTGAGAACAGTTCTTTAATAAATTTCTCAAAGGTGTATGAAGTTCATCAATCCAAATCTGGCTTTGCGCGATAGAGTCTGGCCTAAAACTCTGACATTCAGAGAAAAATCCAGCTGAGAGCTAATAAAACGTTGACGAAAAAGCCAGCGAAAGCAGTTCTTGCTTTCCGGTGGGACGGTACGGTTACCGCCTAACTTTTGTATAAGGCGACCAATCTTAAACATCAGAATTAGCAACATATCTCTCATTTACTTCCTAATTATAGAACCCTTATCTGTATATGTAAATTAATTTCTAATACGCATATCAATTTAGAAAATCAGTGGTAAGAAAGCATTTAAACTTATGACCCTTAAATACGGGCTCGAGTTAGCTTACACACTTATTTTCTATTTCTATCTTCTAAAAAAAGTTTTCTATGTCTTCTTCCAGTGCTCTCATCAGTTCGGGAGCCGGTCAAAGGCTGGGTGGACAACTGGAACGGTCCTAACGGCATCATCGCCGCTGTGGGCAAGGGCATCTTCCGCACGATGCTTGGAACTGGTACCAGGGTGGCGGACCTGGTTCCCGTCGACACAGTCATCAATCTGATGATTGTGTGCGCGTGGCGGACTCATATTAGGAGGTTGGTTATCATGAACTTCTCCATTTTGGTCCAGAAGTAGCAGGTTTTAGAGAGTAAGGGAAGGACTGGTTGTGCGGTTTATTTCGAGTTCAAATAATTCAATGGATGAAGTAATGAGACAGATGTTTCCTGGTTCAAATTCCTGCAAAAGACTTAGGTATTGGCCAAAGAAGTCGTACTAACTGAACTTTTTGAATTAAACCAAAAAAGGAGTAACGATTAATATTAAAGGAGGACATTTTGTTCGGAAATATTGGAATCCTGCTGTTAGGATACAAATACGTATATAGTCATTATTTTGACTTGAAGACTTTTAAGGAAAAAATTGTTCAAGAAAGCGTAAGTACCCGAATAAGCATAAGTTTGGTGATAGAACCTTTGGTTTATCTTCAGTGGCACCACTGTTTAATATGTTTCTCCATAACAACAACAGTGAGTGTGCATGCTCAGCATACTGTGATTTGTGGGGGTATGGAATGGGCTACATGTGTCCAGCCTCGGTGACACTAATATTTGTTTGATAACAGGTGTCTTACCAGGTAAACTGCATGTTTCTGCTAAATAAAAATAAAAAAATTAGAACATTAGCAGATGTAGACTACATTAATTGAGAATTGACAATTTATAAAATTATTTCCAGGGGCGACGGTGTGGTGGTATACAACTGCTGCACGGGCCAACAGAACCCCATAACGTGGCAACGCTTCGTGAAGACCAGCTTTAAGTACATGCGGAAACATCCGTTCAGTAAGTCCAGCTCATTATTCATTGCCATGTGGTAGAACCAATGTAGTTCGACCGGGGAAGTACCACCGCCGCACCTATTTCTAGCGTAAAGCAGTTCTTACGTTTCGGTGGAAGGGTATGGTTGCCGGCTCGTATATGACACGACCATCTCAGTCCTCGGGAGTGTCAACGCATCTGTACGTCTTCATATAGAACCCCTGTTCTATATGAAGTTGCTGACATATGTCCATTGGCGGCAGTAACCACTTACCATCAGATGGGCTGCTTGCTCGCTTGCTACTTCATATTTATAAACCTTCGATGATTTTAATTTCTTCCGTGAACCTGACACTGAGTTTCCAGACTTAAGGGAGAGAGTTTGCGAATATCTTACAACGGTTTGACCACTGGTGGTGGAGGAAACACCACTGTGGCGACCTCCCGCTCCTCACCAAGAGAGATGACAACACCGTATTCTGAAACGCGTTATCGGAGTATTCTCAACATCGCGCATATATACCGAACAGAGACAGTCGGAGCACGGCCGCTCCCCAGGCATGATCACCTCGCCTTGCGGGAGATCTCCCGACGCCAACACCACCGCACCTATTATGGAAAAGTATGAATACCGGCTGACTTAAATACGATGTAGACATCTCAGTTCTTACGAGTGGCAAAGCATTTGTAATGACTTTAAGTCGAATGGCTGTTCTATGTGAAGTTGAATACAGATGTCTATGACGGTTAATCCTCAGCACGGTGTAGCTCTATCGCCACGCCAAAAATCAGGTTTACCCGCGCCTATAGATGTTTCACATCAAGAAGTCTTACCAAATTTTAATATGTATCCCGTTTCTTTCAGACGAAGTGGTATGGTATCCCGGAGGAGACATAACCAGTAACCGCTTGAAACACGGGACCCTAGCTCTGCTCCAGCATCGTGCACCAGCTAATGTAATGGATTTCATCTCCTGGCTCTCTGGGAAGAAACCTATGTAAGTTTTGAAACTTAACCCGCGTGGCCGATCGGTCACCATACCGGTCTGATACGCAGTGGGTCACGGGTTCGATCAGCCAGACAGAAATGTGAATTATGAGTTTAGATTTCTGTTCTGGGTCTGGGTGTTTGTGTATTCGTATTTGTGTGGCCATGGCATCCACGACACAGGAGAAAATCCTATTGTGGGGCTATGGGCTAAAATAAAAAACTCGAAGGTAATCGTGTTTCGGTACAATCTCGAAGGTAAGTTAGGAAAGGTAAGATTATTAGATGATTAGAAATTAAGCATTATTGTTCTCTAACTGGGAACATTGTTCTCAAAGGTGGGTAAAAATACCATTCATACTTATCCATCGAAGTAGACTGGCCTAAAACTTTGTCATTCTGAAAAAAGACCCGTGCCCAGCAGTGCAACATTTTTAGCTCACTTCTTCTCATTTACATATTACTTCTTGGGAGTAGCAATGGATCTGTGATGGACTTCAGATAGAACTCCTGTTCTATTTGAAGTTGCTTACAGATGTCCATAGGCGATTTTTACCATTTACCATCAGGTGGTAGAACAAATGTAGTTCGAACGGGGAAGTCCCACCGCCACACCTATTTCTAGCTTGAAACAGTTCTTGCGTTTCGGTGACAGGGTGTGGTTGTCGGTTCACTTGTATATGAAGCGACCATCTTAGTCCTCAATAGTAGCAACGCATCTGTGATCGACTTCAAATAGAACGCCTGTTACTCATGCCCTGTTAACCATCAGGTGGACTGCATTTTCGTTTGCTACTTCAGTTTGATAAAAAAAATCACACTTAAATGACCCATTTCAATTCCAGGATGGTAAGAGTCCAGAACAAACTGGAGAAGGCGTCAGCGTGTCTAGAATACTTCACGACGCGCCAGTGGGCGTTCGCGGACGACAACGTGAAGGCACTGTGCACGTACCTCTCGCCGGAAGACCGGAGCACGTTCGACTTCGACGTGACCAACATCGACTGGGACGCGTACATCGAGTCCTACGTGCTGGGGATCCGGAGGTTCCTCTTCAAGGAGAGTCCGGATACGCTGCCTAAGTCCAGGAAGGTGCTGCGTAGGTCAGTGCGATTCTTTTGTTACGACACTTTTTCTCTAAATGCATAGGATATTCCTCCTAGACTATTAGACTCCTTCAGTCTCTGAGTAGGACGATTTCAATGGTAGAATTCGTGTAGATCGACCGGGAGGTACCACCCACACACCTATTTCTGGCGGAAAAGCAGTTCTTGCGTTGTGGAAGGGTATGGTGCTCGGTTCACTTATATATGAGACGACCATCTTAGTCCTCGGGAATAGCAACGCATTTATGATAGAACACCTGCTCTATATGAAGGTGATTATAGATGTCAATGGGTGGCAGTTACCACTTTCCATCACGTGGACAGGTGGCCAAGCAAATAAATAAAAAGCAATGTTTACTCTTACACGCGAGACTAAAAAAAATAGAATTCTCCCAAAAGTCCATATTTTTTCCAGGTTACACATAGTGCACATTATCACCCAAGTGGCCACCGTGTTCTTCCTCTGGCGGTTTCTGTTCAGCCGCTCCAACTCGCTGAGGAACCTGTGGCATAGAATCTTGGACTTTCTAACGCGAGCAGCGCGCTTACTCGCCATAGCCTGATCCTAACAAATGAAAGCCCGTTATAGTTCAAGGTCGAGCTTCTAATACGATACGAGGGTAGACAAACATTACGGTAGCCGCAAGCTAGAGCGTTGTTCGACTGACGTGGGATATAATTAGTGTTACGCTGTGCGACGGTACCCTAACCTGACTATTCGTTTTGTATAATAACAAATTCTTGTTCGATGCAATAATAATTAATAATTACAACACTATCGTATTAGAAACTCGATAAACGCTTGCTATTTAAAATAAACGTTGGTTTTTTGACGTTTCTTTCACGCGGACAAAATGGCGTCTACACCAATAGAGGTAAAGGGCAATCAAATATTTTTAGGTATATTTTCCTCTAATGCTTTCAAGGGGCTGTCTTTTGCTTTGATCCGTGCGACAATTACATATGGACGGCTACGAATATAACAAAATTAAAACTTTTTCCAAAATATGCAACGTGAAGATGTCTCGTTCTAAAATAGAAACGATTTTAAGCCGTCAATTTATTTCTTAATCCTAATAATTAAGTTTTTGGCTGAGCGAGCATCCGCCTTTGCCGCAACAAGAAAAAAAAACAAAGCGTTTTTTATTAATGTTACTTTGACAATGTCACTTTGACAGGTCGCACGGTCCTTTCCAAGCGCTAGGCATTCTACAAATGTTACAGTTAATTCCGAAAATAATTTTTGTACCAACATAACAGCTCAATATTATATTTATTCGGTGGTGAATAAATGAAATTATTAAGTTCTTTGTTAAAAGTATAGTAATAAATTTAATGTACAATAGTTTAAAGCTAATGCAATAAGACACATTCAGTTTTAAGAAGTATTCTTACCCGTTCGCGCTAAGTTTGCCGCTGTCGACGTGACGTCACACTGTAGTAGCGTCAGCAAAAAAACAAGTTTGAGAAAAATATATTTATTTGTTGTTACGGATTAGACACATTTTTTTTATAAAAATCAATGAAATTAAATACCTCTTTTCACATATTACGGTATAATGAATGAACAGGGTTTTTTTTTTAAAAAAAACGTTATAATCTTTAACTCCATATAACGACAATCACCTCGTAAAGTCTTTTCTTTACCCATAGTTCTAATACGGAAAATAAAACAAACAAACATCACGAAAATTGAGCAATATTAAGTTGCAGCATAATTAATAATTTCACGCGTTTACAGCGATTACGTTGCCTTCGATACTTTTAGCACATTATCGGGCGACTGAGAGGTGCGGTAGTTGGTTGTGAGGGGGAGCCGCGTTCCTTTGACCGGCAAACTTAGCGCGGACAGGTAGTTTTAAAATAGTAGGTGCTTCAACTAGATACAAAGAAATTATGTGTTCCATATAAATCTAGACTCTTCCATATTTTTTATTTGCACAATATACTACTATGCAAAATTCTAAAGAATTCGTATTTGGTAGATTTTTTCTACTACTTAGTAGTTTTATTTGTAAGGCTGTATGAATGAAATTTGATCTTCCTTTTTACCTGTGTTTGTAATTTTGTAATTTTGTGATTGTGTGATTTAGGATTGTTTTGATGGCAATAGTATAGTGTGGTTGTATAAGAATTTTATGCTTCGAAAAATGTTGGAATTTCTAAACTTTTCTTGTATAAAACCGTAAGAAGTTACACTTCTCTTCCGTAATTTATAATTTGAATAATAAAAAAAAAACTTTTTTTTATTGACCATACGACCAATAGACAAATAACAAAAGTTACGTGATAAGTTCGGGGCACACTACAAATAAATTGATCCGTTTTCCCACTGCGCTAAAAGAAGTGTAACTTCTTTAAAAAAATGCTGCGGCAACTCTTTATAGATGTTTTTTTTCTGTGTGTCTAGTTGGAATACGTTTGTTAATGGAAGTCAAAATAACTCGCTAGATGAATTATTAATTGCTAGTTTATTCCTAGAGAAATAAATAACTGAATTATACAATTTTTAGTGAAATTAACAATTTTGTCCGTTCTTTGGAAACATGGTTTTCTTATTCCAATATGGCAACGTTATAAATTAGGTACGAAAGCTCAAAATTTAAAATGAGCCATTACGGCTAATTCAAAATATGATAAAAAATTAAAAGTCCATTACAATTAATTTTACGTATTCATATTATAAGGTTATTAGATAAATTCACGTTTTTTTAATTGATTTCTTAAATATGGACTATTATTTTTAAAATTAAATTAATTAAATATAAATGGGTACTTACAATGTTAAATTGTTGTAATGAGCCACTAGAAAATCTTAAGTTTCTTTTTGATAAAATTAAAATTTATTATCCTGACAAGACAAAAACCTTAACAAACTGAAATCTTGTCTGAGAATATGAAATTAAAAAAAAATACTACGGTAAAAAATATTTCGTATCGATATCCGCCATTTTGTTTCCAGTGTTAAAATTAAAATGGCTCTTATGACGTCACTACTGATTATAGATGGCGCCTGTTGTGTAATTGAAACTTTATACGTACAAAAATTAATAAAAATAAGTCATGTTGATGTAATTAAAGTGCGTAAATGCTCTAGTGAAGATTAGCAAGGCGTGCAGCTAAAAGCAAATCAAAAATTAAAAATAAACATGGAAAAACTCGAAAGATTAATTCATTAAAAACTCATTCAGTTTAATACATATGTTATTTTAACATAATATAACAAAACTTCATTTAAATTTTAAAAAACTAGCTTTTTTATAATACTTTTTAATTGTTAAAAAAATGCTAAATTCACTTCACTGACTAAGAATTGAGCAGCTGGTAAACGTACTATGCTTGTTGAGCATGAATTAATGCTAATTACTATATATAATGCCAATATTTAATTAGTCGAAAGGGGAGGTTGATGACGGTGAATGGAATGTTTTTTGAAAAAATATTTTCGATTTTTCACTCTACACTTTTTTTTATATTCCACCTTACGACGCTTCCCTAGTTGTTAATGATAAGGTCATTCGATTATTTACGTATTCCGGTTAATTTTTCCTATTAAATAAATCTAGGTTTACTTCCTGAAGGTGAGGTGGTGATGGATGTCTGGTAGGTTTTGGTGGTGGTTCATTAAGAACGGACAGATTTATTAATTAAATTTTAACATTGCATTTATTTTTATACGACCTCAATAAATTATTTTATTGCCTACTTAAATCTGATGTGAATAGTTTTTCAAAACTTATACGGAGCTCGTCCGCTCGTCTGTATAACCAGATTAATTCTCAGGTCAAAAAGGTAAATATTCAAGGGACACTGCATTGATTCGACTCAGTGGTGTAGCATGGGATTACGCCGTCCGGGGCAGAAGTTGAACTCGCCACCCACCCATTCACAAATTTTAGACGGCAAAAAAAAAACAACAATATCGAACATGACAACCAAAAAAAAAACTATCTAATTTGACGACCAGAAAACTGACTTGACGTCCAAGAAAAAAACAAGATTGCCAAATCTTTTTCTGCCGCCCCTTACAATGTGCCGCCCGGGGCGGACCGCCACTCTCCCCCACGCTACGCTACTGATTCGACTTGCACTGTGTAACTGTAAACTGTATCAGTTTCAGGAATATACTACAAACATACATATAATACAAACTTAGTAATTTTGAATTACATTTACGCACATCACACATGATTGCATTTTTTTCTAAGCATTTAATATCATACAGCAACCTGACGACTGTTCTTAGGTTTTTTTGTATTGAATCGTTGTATTGATTTGCATTTTACGAGTGCGTCATTTGTGTATTCTATGCAAATAAATAGAATTTGATGAGCTTATTTTTTGATCTGAGCATTAATCAAAAATATACCGGGTGTAAATGACTGCGTACCGAATATTAAAAATATGGATTTCTGACACGATTCTGGTGCTTATGGCGTTGGAATTTTTCATCGCTTTTTTCTCGGT
>DWNE01006559.1:0-12963 GCA_018249875.1 Cecropterus toxeus
ATACACGTATACCTATTATTCATATAGGTAACAATTTATTCAACCTATTTCAACATATAAGTAACAATTTATATAAAAATTAAGATTAAGGCCTGAAAATAACATGTATGATTTTATTAACAGGAATTTAGAAACAGTTTTTGGCAAAAACCTAACCATGTCATACGTGAATATTTCATATATTTTTTAATATAAATATTCTTTACTTAACACCGAATTCACCGATGAGTTTTGTATAACATTATTTAATACAAATTTATTTTAATAAATGATCGCGGTATCTGTGATGTATATTCTGTTAAGACCGATGGAATATACCATGGATGACACATTTATCCTTATCGCCGGATAAAAATGTCATTTCTCAGAGCGTGGCACTAAAGTTGTGGTCATACTGTGCAAAAATATGTCAAAATGCGCGGGCTATATTATTATAACTGTTTCTTTCATAATGAGCCCATTATCTCCGTATTTACCTACCTACGTTTTACATACATTTTATTTACACGATTTAATAAATATCTTAAAATATGCATTTCATTACTGAATGTAGATTTATACGAAAACGAGTGATTTTAGTGCCAAAAAGTTTATATTTAAAGTTTGCGCGTGGTTATATAAAAATCCTACATACATATAACATTTTTAAAATTTGTGGTAATTATTGTGACTGGCTTATAAGGTAAATAAATAAAAAAAAACATTTAGTTATGATTTTCTAAATTTACTAAAAATAGTAATATCTGACAGTACTTATTTTATTTCCCTGAATAAGTTTGTGGTCTTTGCCTAAGCGATAGCCGTATCAAGTTCAGTTGGTTGCGATATTATGTACCTACCATGTGATGAAAATCATCAATAGATAAGTTATTACTCAATTTGCTATCAACAACGAGTAGAAAGATCAAGTGATCTTAAATACATATTTCGTGATGATTTTGTTATGGCTTATGTTCATATTATTTAACTTATAAAACATAAATTTGTTATAAATACCTATCACTTGAGTGATTAAACTAACAATACTAAATAAACTAACAATCAATGTTCTAAGATATGTATCATCAATCTTTCTTTTTCTTTAGACTTAATACCTATGTAAAAATTATTAAAAATTCATAGGTTTTTTTTATCATTTATTGGAGACATTTTCTTTCTTCTTCCGTCGGTATAACTAAACCACTAAAAGCTCGGTTTTGGCTTAATCCTTTTAATTACTTATGAGGGAACTTATGGGTGCTATTCCCACATTTGACTATGTTTTGAATAAAGCATATAAAAACATACGATAGCAAGATATACCAAATATTGCCGCCGGAAAGCGTAATTCGAAAAATACTAATTTATGTTTTTCCAAAATAATTCAACTTCACTAAACTTAAAATGGTTTCATAAATCAATATACCTAATGAGTTTTAATTTAAAATTCAAAATTAAAAAATAAGAAATAAGTGGACCATCGCGGTTAAAAGTTATGATGTTTTTAAATAGTTTGTTAGTTTTGGATCCGGTGATAAGTTGCATTTTCCAAGATAACATAAAGTTTCTTTTCAGCATCAATAAATAAAAATTGGCGAAAAATAATATGAAATACTTTATAAATATACGTGTAATAAACGTGTGCTCAAAATGTATGAGTGTAGGTATACAAGAAAATACGAGATCACTTGCAACCACTACATTTAGCACTCTTTCATGAAAAGCTGTAATAAACTTAAATAAACTTAAATGGAGCACTCCTATCTGAAGTTGTTCTCCATTCATAAAACGCACCGTGCCAGTAAGTAAGAGTGCTGTGTTTACTAACAATCATAAATAAGTACCTACCTTATTGAATAATATTTAGTCAAACAATTATCTTTTCCACCTATTTTAGCTTAATCAACCACAACGGCAACTACTATACTAAAATGTTAGTAACTTTTTGAGATATTAAAGTAAAAATATTTTTTCAAGATTCAATGAAAATTTTTAAGATTTTCACGTTTTTTTATCACAAAATAATTCCTCCGTAACTTATTGTATTATCTGTTGTCAGAAGATAATTGTAAAACAGTCTAACGGTTAGACTCTTACCTAAACTATTCTTTGAATAATAATACCATGAGTATTAGTAGGTACCCAGATTTTACCGACCACTAAACAAGATGAAATAAAATTATCAAAAGAGCTTAGTAGCACCTTTGTTTAATCGCATATACATTTTATAACCAACACTCCGTATTGTATCGGCCCACCTAAATATTATCAATTACAACAAAAGTATTGAAGAAAACTTCTCTAATGCTTACCTGCAGTCTCATGTTGTTCCAGGGATAGCCAGGGCTGGTGATGTCTCAATAGCTCATGGGAGTAATGGTGCTGGGGAGGCGCGTATGGTGGAAGATCCAGGGAGCAACCACCCAGGGCACCTGGAGGAGGTGCCTCCAGACCCTTTGCTTCGTTAAGTCCCAAGATATCAGATATTTGGAACCCCGGCCGTTGTCCCGGCATCTTCATACTGTCCAAGAGCCTGCGCAGAAAGAAAATGCACGTCAATATATTAATAATGTGTGATCTGAGAAATATAAAAAATATGTTGCCTAAAACAACAATTGGTCTACCAAATAAAGAAGAAAATGTCAAGTCAGAATACAAATCGATAAAAATGTTAGTTTAGGCGTGGTTATAATGTAGAGTCAACATATTTAGGATAAAATGTAATGAAATTAATGTAAGCTTTTCATTTATTATTAAAGTTTTCATTTACGTACACGTATGTATCTGCGCGTGCTGGTCACACGAATTCCTTTTCTCTATCACAAAATGACTATCAATGCCCGATCAATTCTTAATCTCTATCACAAAAGTGTTCAAAGAAATTTCCACATCTAAGTAAAAAATATTCAATCACGCATGTGAAATAAAAATATGTACATAACCTAAGAATACTCCAAATAAATATACTATTTAGGAGATCTTAAGCATAAATTTATACTTAATCCAGTATTAAAAAGAGTATAAGGGAAGGACTGTCAATAACTATACTATATAATACTATTGAAATCGTACGGCTGTTTTGACGCGGTCAACTCTCAATGTTTTTAAATGTAAATAATTCTTAGTATTCTTATTGATATTGAAACTATAGATTTCATTATTAAAATCTTGCTCTTATTAATATTACCGTCTTCGATTACATATGTTTAATTTAATATAAATTCACGTTAATTTATTACTTATTGTTTCGATAAAAACTTCTTTTATGACGGTATGCGCTCCATTATAAGAGGTTCGAGTAATTTCTTCATTTTATCGTTCTTAATAAATACATTCCAACTAATATGAAGGTTATTGGGTACAAATAATGATCACAAATTACCATCACGTAACAAAACCAGTTTTGTTATTTTTCATTATAATTACCATTGGTCAAAATCTTTCTGTAAACATGTTCACAGGAACATATAGGTTTAATTATCTAAATAATTTCATTAGATAAAGCGTAACACCGTGACATCATATTTGTGGTATTGAACCTATTACGTGAAGTTCCGATACTTTCAATTTCTATATTTTTTTACACTTTTACCTACAACGCTAATTATGTCTAAAATGTACGGATATTCAAATTATTATGGCTAACTTTCCTAATTTTGTAGCAATAAAGATAGTAAATGAAAAATATTTAAGTGAAAATAATAGATGAAAAAGCGTGGTGAAAAAAGCTTAAAAAACGTTACAACATTGGCGTACCCTGCCCTGACATTCCAAACAATAATCTACAAGCCGTTTGAAACAATTTAATAAGAGTTGGCAATAGCATAATACAAAATGGCATATTAAAAAAATAACTCAAATGAAGTACCTACTATACAGACTCGTATGAGAGACAATTATTATTAGTGTAGATATGGGGCATTGCACTTTTAAAAACATGAATGGTCGAAAACTTATTTTTTTACAGACCATAAACCAATTATGTCCTTTTGCACTTACTATAGTAAATAACAACTTTTAATAGATACGAAATTGAAGATCATTTTTAATGAAGTTCATTTTGTCATACGAAATCCATATGAAACTTTATTTTATTAAAGTAATAAAGGTATTTGAATGGAAATAAATACGTAATTATAGTCGGTATTACTCAGTCAAAAACATCTCATCACCATTAACACAATGTGAAATACCTGCAAGGAGAGTTCACTAACCCGTAAACGCATTTCAATCATATTAAACTAATCAAATAAATCTATTCGAAAAAAATACCTATTCTATCAAAACGGTACTTTCCATTCAGAGGTTTAATAATCAAATGTCAAAAGTGTGTTTACAAAGCATTAATGTTTACCGATCAGTTAACATCATCTTAACAAACAAGTAACAAGCACGTCTCGAGAGTCTGTAATGGAAAGAAAACACAATTCCATCTTCAAAACGTAGAATTGTCAAAGGACTCTCGAGAAAACGTGACTCTTATAAAGAAGGCGGTCGGGGTTTGAATGAGACCGTATCCTAACATTATGATGTCTATTAAAATAGAGATTACATGTAGACGTGAAATGTTCCCGCGGTCGTACGTGACGGAGTGAAAAGGCGGCACCCTGGCACCCACAAGGTCCTTTAGCAGGTTGTAAACAGGGCTATTAACGACCTCTCACTTAGCATCCGGCGGACACTGTCGCATGTCACGATTTCCAAGTTCAGGATACACTAGTTTTACTATTCGGAGACATTCTAATGGTACGATAATTGTCACAATAACTTCAATTAATTTATTAATATGGTTAAGTCAGTTTTCCTTTCAATGTCGGATAACTTCTCAATTTAATTAAAACACATTATATTGAAAAAATGCGCGCCTTATCTGTAGGTACTATAGGTAGAATCAAAGGAGGTATTTCTCTTCATTTCTGCATGACTTCCATAATAAGTTGACATATGTAGGTACATATTTTAATGTGAAATGTAAGTAGAGAACCAGCTTACAGGTTACCTAACGGACCCATGGTCTCTATGGCCTCTACCCTAAGATCGGCACAAGGTAGTATTGGAATTTTATCTTAAATCACCAAATGTATTGCTCCTGAGTACCAAGTTAGAATGCCTAAAGCAGAACCTCCAAACTCAAACCATATAGAGTTTTACTATCCAAAAGGACCTTTACCTACTCAGTTTATATTTTTTTACACATTTTTTTGACGTTGCCCATACGAATAGATCACGAATTCACGACCTAACTTGATTTTTATCTGACGTTATATTTTGAACTTATACCTTTATCGGATTAAGTGAATAATGGTTTGTTGAAAAAAATCTTGGAAAATCGTCGTAGTTTGATTACCGCGTCAATTCGATTCGTAACGTTTTCGATTAACACAGTTCACACACACAATCCGTCGCTCACCCTGGGAAAGCGGAGCGGAAGGCGGCTGGGTAGAGCGCCGGCAGGAACGCCGGGCCCCACGGCGGCAGCAGGATGGGGCTCCACGCCAGCAGCGACGCCGGCGGCAGCAGCGGCGGCGGCGACCGCGCCTCTCCTTCCTCGCACTTCATCTCCCGAACGGGAGAACTCGCCTTCGGAATAATCTTGACGACAAAATCAACTGCTCGTGACGACACGTGCTGCGTCTCACGACGCCGCGCCCGCACTAAACAACCCTCGAGTGGCCCTCGGGGTGAAGAACACCCCGCGCCGCCCTCGTGCCTCGACAGCCTACTCAGCTCCGTTGAGGGTGCTCAATTCACGTCCGCCAATGAACGCCCGCGGTCGCCTGGGCGGGACTCTTGCCAACCAATCGCTAGCCTCCTGAAGCCTTCCCAACAAAAAAACTGAAGTATACACTTTGAATAAAGGAGCTTTCGACGTAGCACGTTACGTTATGTCGCTTTTTGTAATGAGTGCGCGCGTTAAGCCCATTGTTGAGGCCGGTTCGTTATGGACGCCGCTCTAAATGCCCCGGATAACGATTTTCATTTAGAGTGTTTTTAATAAGACCGTGTAAGCCTATGTTACCTATATTTTTTTACTTCTTTTCAAAATCATTTTCTCAATCTAACAGTCATACCACTAGGTATTTTAGAAACAAATTGAATTGGAAGGTTAACTGTTTACAATCCAAGTTGTAACTTTGCAATTATAACTATGCACCGATGTACATATACCTACACACGTTCTTACTTTCTTCCCCACCATTTAGATATATAGATAGGTAGGTACTGTATATCGTATCTATAACTTCGAAAAATTTTGATATATCTTGTGCTCATGTAACGCAAGAAATAAACCGAATGTAAGTCGAAACATGTGCAAGTTCTTAGCATATTGTCAATCATTGAGAAACAATAGGTAGAATATTGTTCAAGTTCTACGAACAGGTAGAAGTCCCAGGGTTATCAGTTTATGGCTTGCACGTGTGCGCGGTGCATTGTTTCATATTTTTCTATCAGTTTCTGAATGACCAAATTCATAGTGAGTTGTATTTAAAACCGTTTGTTCTTAAAAGTGCCCATTGACTGTTAGAGCACAGATGTTTCGCATCAAGTATCTACCGCGATATTTTTTCAAGACTTTAATTGAATTCTTTGAGAAATTCTATTCAATTGGTATTATTGAAATACAAGTAGTAATGTGAGGATAGTAGATAGATAAAAAAATCGTATTTTAAAGCGGTAAAATTATAATTAATGTTAATTACTAAAAGCTCTGTAAAATTCGCATTAACACTACATTGTTACTACTTTAAAAAATCTACAAAACAATAAACACCGTATTGCCCATAATTTGATGTTAAATATGATAGAATAAAACTTTAAGCGTAAGTTTATGAATTAATAAGAGTAATAATAATTTCGTAATTTAGTTCTATGTTTATGATTAAGAATAAAGTTGATAAAGCCCCTGTCCCTGTAAATCCGGGATCAGAACAGGGTTACGGTATTCCCTGTCCATCGTAAGAGGCGACTAAAAGGGTCTTCCGGAGTTGCGGGTGATAAGAGTGGGAGCTTGAGCCGCTCAGCCAAGCGACCCCGGGATGGACTAGGCATGTGTGGTCGCAAGTCGTCCTAAACACCTGAAGACACGGTGAGCGCAAATGCTCAATGGGAAAGAGCCCGGAAGAGGGCATCGAACACGAAGGACTCCGGGTGTGTTCCGTTGGAGATCCCGGAGCGCTGAGGATGGCCACCGGGAGGTTTATAGTGCGGTAAAAATCCCTCAAAACTCAGCGGTGCTCCCACAGCCCTCGATACAAAAAATAAGTGGAAAATCTCTGGTTCTACTTCCACAACACCACCATTACCTACACATCTCTTATTTATAAATAGAATGTGCAACGCGGCTATGAAGGGTGTGATAAGGGATACACTTATATAATACCTTCAAACTTAGTCCTCAGGGCTAGCAATCTAATCCTAAGTATAAAGGGTTGATATCAGATGTTCATGGGCGAAAGTAACCCCACATTCCATCCAGACTAGATGGACTGCATACTCGTTTGCGAGTCGTATTATAAAAAAAAATCTATAATAAAAAGGACAATTACCTAAATCAATAAAAATGGAGTGAAACGCGGTAATATATTTCAATAAAAATAATAACCAGGAATAGAGGCAAACATATTGTTGATGCATACCTACATGCACAATTAAAAAAATTGTAACATATTGTAACTATAAAACTAAATGAGCAGATTAGTTGTGAAAATGCAGGTGTGCATGACGGCATAATTAGAGTCTTAATTATGCTTATAACTAAAACACTAGAACTAGAGTAAGTATGGCCGTGTTCTCACAAAAAGTAAGTGATTGTCACTAGTATAATAGGATTAGTTTTACAACTGCAGGTGTGCAACTGCAGATTAGTAAAGAACAATCCAAGGCGCTTACAATGAAGTCCAGCAGGATTAAGGATCTAATAACAAACAGATTTTAATATGTTTATTGTTTATTGACTAAATCCGATGATCGAATCTCTCAGGTGTTTTGGATTCACATCGAAATTTCTGTAATATTGTTACAAAAGCTAAATATTCGGAGTGTAGTATTTTATGACCAGTTGGTAAATTTTCTACACGTAAATCCCAAACCAATACAAACCCCAATATTTTGTTGTCTAAACCCCTAACTAAGGCGTTCATATATTATTTTGTATAAAAAGGAGAAGTACTCTTATCTTACAATTTAATATTTATGGTCATAAAAAATGCATGCGTACTCATAATATAAATGAATTAATACGTTGGATGTAGTAAACCTCTAGACTTAGATCGCTCAAGTATTACCTATTCATTTATTTCGAAGAAAATGCGAAAAATTTGCAATTTTGTAATACCGATCTACTAATTAATAATTGGTATGCAAATAATATGCCTACTTGCTGAATAATTGACTGATGGTTTTAGGAACTGGAGTAAGAAGGTACGTTATTTTACAATAGAGACAACATATAGCGACTTTTTAGGGTGTTCATATAAATTTAAAATATTAATAACCCGAGTTTTAGTCGGATCCGTCGACTAAGTCAGATCGGTATAAACCTATAAGGAAATTTACCTAAATTATTATTACTTAGTGTAATGGTAATTGCTGTGACTAATTCTCCATTATCCATTGCAAGTTTCGTGGTACAATAATGCACAAGCCTAATAATAAAATCGATGCCTCAACCAGGCTAGCTAAAGGGCAATAACAAAGGGCAATTATTTATATTGGGAGCGATCCCCTAAGTGGCGTGCAACGAACGAACATGAATCGTTTAATTGACTTATTGAGAATGAGTTTTTAAAATATCTATTGGAACCATCGCTGATCGACGCATGGTTTTTAGTTGTAGTAGATGTAAATGAAACAGATAATTAAAAAATATATATGTGCGCAATTTTTCTTAAAATTAAAACACACCTCGCAATTATATATGACAATAAAATGATTAAAGCGTATATAAGTATAATATGTTCAATATATTAAAAGTACATATTTATTAATCCAGGCAGTGTAATTTCAGGTAACAGTTCCTAATTAATCATATCAAAATATTGGCATTATTTGGACTTTAAAATAGCAAGTATCTTAAACACTTTCTTCAAAAAACAAAGAATTCATTTATCGTTTTTTTCAGGATTCACTTAAATTACTCTATTATAGTCGTACATTTACAGTAAAGAATTGGCTATGACAACGTGCAGTTATTTAATAAAAAAAATATTACATGTGATAAATATTATTATCATAAAATTCTTGGAAGGATTGTTTTATCTTCCATACGCCGGTAGACTATAGAGGTAAGCTGCGCCAGATTTGGTGAGGGTTATAAGCAGGTGTGCTTACCCTCCTCACCAACTTGAACCTCCCACACAAAACATATTTCGTTTAACAATTATATTCATAGAAATTCAAATGTACACTACAGAAGACAACATATGCATTAACATTGTACTGTATGGATATTTCGAAACATTTATTAAGTACCAGTTGTATCAATATGTGTACATTTTGATTTTTATGTGTGATTTATCTTGATAAATTAGTAGGTAATAATGGTTGGACTTATGATAACATTTTTTCAAATTATTTTTTTCATAACACACCTACCTAATACCTATAGCAATATAATGTTGCTAAAACTGTAGCGGGTTTCACTATGAAGTGATATATTGGGTTCTTTTCAAATCTTGTTCTAATGTGATGTCCTGTTCCTATTTACTAAAAATATCAATATACAGTGACAACAAGTACCTACACTTACATAAGAAAAAGATTTTAAATGCAAGTATCATGCATCTTAACTCTGATTGTAAATAAAGCTTGAGTAATATTTGTTATAAAGCATAT
Source organism: Cecropterus toxeus (assembly GCA_018249875.1). NCBI lineage: Eukaryota > Metazoa > Arthropoda > Insecta > Lepidoptera > Hesperiidae > Cecropterus > Cecropterus toxeus. Next base: position 9,814 of record DWNE01006559.1, read on the forward strand.
TGATGAACTAGTAATGAGGCATTGTGAGTAGTTGCGCCAGATTTGGCCAGGGGAGGATAGCAGGTGTGTTTACCCTCTTTACCACGGATCAGTAAGCTACAAAATCCCCAACAATATCTGATGTTCTATCACTCTGTTTATCTTTTAACTATAATCATAGATACTAATTAACATTTTGTATTATAATGTATGTAATGTAATAATAATGTATGTGTATTAAATTCAACTAAACCATATACTGGTATGAGTACTAGGCATGTAGAATATTGCTCTAAAATATGTTTAGATACTTATTGTAATAATATCTTAACTTAGATTTCTAGTAAATATTCATATATGTTTTACTTTTCATTTGTTTTGTCAGGGAGTATTGGAATATATAATCTTGTAACAGGAGGAAGTTATTTGGGTTTTTGTCGTTAACGAGTTCACCTCTAAGTCAATTTAGTTAAATATCTTTTAGCCGACCTATTTTTCGCTTCTCTTAACAAAACTATATATACGCCCATGACAGGAATATTACATAGGCAATGCTCTACTATGACAAGAAAAATGACATTTTTAATTAAGTAGGTATAGGTAGATAGGTAGTGATTATGGGCGACTACAGGAAAACTCATCGCAGCAACCAAAAGAACAGGTAACCTAAAAAATCCGACTACGCGACCCAGGTAATTAAAAAACGATTGGGGCTCTAAATTGTATAACAACAATTAGAGAAGAGCTACCTAAGTCCAGCAGTGTAGGTACCTCAAAACTCGTAGTACCTAATAGATACATTAGCCAACGTGGTTAAAGAAGCGAAAATATAGTCTAATATTTGAAATGGAAGACTCACAAAACGATTCATTTAAATCAAATAAGACATCATTAAGCGCTGAATCGTAAAAGCGTATCGTGAAAGCGTAGGTTCGCATTTGCATCGGTTAATGATAAAATAATGGGGGTTGATAGTGAGCACGATAGGAAAGTAATTTTTGTAAAAGTTTAATCCATATAAATATATAGGTACTGTGATGTGCCCGCGCCGTTCGTACCATGCGCCAGGGATCACAAGAAAAAACACCCCATGACCAAACTTATTCCCTACCATTACCTCTTTTCTATAGTACACCACAATAAATAAATTACTCTACTTTCGTCTAATGTCATGTTTGCGAGATGCCTTCAAAATTAAAGTCAGCATTCAAGGCTAGAAGATAATAGTCTAAATTCATTTCTACATTGCTATTTTTCGTGACAAAACAAACTGATGTTGCGCACAGTACAGCAGTCAGCACCTATGGTACTTAAGGCGAATTTACGACGAGGAAAGTTTCCAAATGTATCGAAGTTGAGCTCGATTACGAGCGAAGAGAGAAGTCAATGGGTTTTCATGAATATTTCGTTATGGCAATCTGGTTAGGCGCAATGTGTCTAAATGGGCGACGGCACGGCAGGCCGCGAAGAGGGTTTCCAAACCAATTAAGGGATCCACGAAGGCCTGGGAGAGTGCGCAGCTGACGGATTACGAGCTCGATGGCACTCAGTGCGCCGATCCGCTGCCGTCGGGACTATAGGTGTGGGACACGCGAGGGTACGTAACTTACGTACCCGATCGAACACTTTAACTTTTACTAAAACAAAGCTTTACTAATCTTCGTGTCCGCATGTATTTGTTTATAAATAAAAATATTTTTCGTTATTCATCATAAGTTATGAATTCAGATTATGATTTTAAAATAACTATTATCTTTTTAACTGATTTTTAGTCGATACGCATTAAAATTACTAAATTTGTAGAATCTATGCAGATAGTAGGATAATAGCGACATAATACCGATATATGTAATATATTCTGATTTGAGAACATAAATAAAAAAATAGTAAATAGGTATATATTACATTTTGATCTATTTTTATCTATCTATCCATCTAGAAGGTTCTTAACATTTTGCTACCTGCAGTGACACATCGGCTAGTCAAATGAATCATTTCAGGTTCTTGAAGAAAGATAAAGATAACTAACTGTATGTACAATTCCAATTATAAGATATAGAAAATTGTATGTTACACTTTATTAATACTGTCGCTTCTAATTCAGTTGTAATAAAATAACTGTATAGTAACAAATATTAGAATTAATAAAAGTATACCAACATATATTATTAGTCAAAAACAAAATAGTTCAGGAGCTTATATTTGTCAATCTTTTTTTATTATTTGGTACCTATTGATTGGGATTACAATACCAATAAAAATGGTAAACAGACAATATATATTTTAATAAAGTCTTAAGTAACGATAATTGGCGACTAAAATAATTAAGAAATTTTATATTCAACATCAGTAAGAAAATAAATACGTGTAATATTTTTTGAAAACAACAAACAAAACCCAAAAGTTTATAAGCAAGAAATTTTCATTGGAACAAAGATATTTATAATAAAGTGAAATGCATTTGTAACGAAGTCTCTACAATACCCTCAATTGCAGTGCACTTCTGCTAAATCACCGACGGTTTTCACGACCTAGCGTGCACACGAAGCTTTATAAAATCCGTCTAGCGTACTACCAATATTTACAAGCGATTTGTCATAAAAATAACAGTTACGATAGTATAGCATTTTATTTACTGATTACTCATTATTAAATAAACGCAAATTTAAATGTCTAGTACCGTAGGTATCCGTCGGAGTTTTGCAAAATCATTTTTATATTTGAATATAAAATGTTAGAACGAAAAACATTTTCAATAATTATTATAAATAAATAGTTATCGATCTAAACGTATGTAGAAAATTAAGCAATACAATCTTGAGCAACTGTAATGCAAAAATACATTCCCTGGTATATCCGATGCTACACGCAGTTACTTATTCAAGCTAAATAAAAACTCCCTTCTACGTCTATTTTTCTACAATAACATTTCCTATATCGTTCATACCACGACACATAGGTACAAGAACGGATACTATTCACCCAGAGCCAGAACACTTCTACAGAACACAGAAGCCTATAGGCGGCAGACCGGCGGAAAATACACCACGTTATGTGCATCATTATTAAAAAAGAACGTTTCTAATTCGGTTATGTATAAACAATTAAATCGTATAATTAATGATATCTTTATTTTAGGAAATAGGTAAATGATACTCGGTGTAACAGTTG
>DWNE01006560.1:0-12962 GCA_018249875.1 Cecropterus toxeus
TATTGATATGCATTTGGTAAAAAAATGTTATTTTGATATTACAAACAGGCACTTCAATTTTATTTATATGTATAGATAACGTTTGTGTCGGCGTTACCCGACATTGGCGTTTGAACGTCCAAAACAATTTGTCGGGTATAGCCGACTGGGCTGTGAAAGGGTTAAATAAAAAGAGAACGCTAAAAATAGCAAAGTTTTAATTGCATAGACGAGCATACGAGCATACGAGGTTAATATTTAATTTTGATCCGGAAGGTCCTTTTCATGTACCGGTTCATGTACCTCAACCGGTTAGGGAGTAAAACCTATTTTTTTGTTACGTAACGAACGGGAACTTCAGCTAGTAATTTAAAAAAAAACGTTTTCTTATAGTGTCACCAATTGATTTATCGACGCACTCATTTTTATTACACAAGTCTATAGACTTGTGTAATAAAAATGAGTGTCTAAAAATGACTATCTAATCTATACTAATATTATAAAGCAGTAGAGTTTGTTCGGTTGAACGCGCTAATCTCAGAAATTACTGATTCGAATTGAAAAAATACTTTTGTGTTGAATAGTCATATCGTACAGGCTTTAGGCTATATAACATAACGCTATGTTTGTTTGTTTTTTAATAGATTATTTGTTTTTTTTTTAATAGCGAAACTGCGTGGCACAGATAGTACTTACTATATAAACCTATTTTTTATTTACGGGCAGAATCTTAAATTTTCTTTGTTCGGATACGAGAAAATATTCCAAAGTGTAGACATAATTGCTAAATTATTGCTCCCACCGACATCAAAGAGTTGCATGCCATCTTGCCTACTGTTGACTGATTTATTCTGAACGTAGCTTTGCGCGCGGGTTTGCACGCTGTACCAAATGTTTGTGTCAGATTAGTTGAGTATTGCATGCTGAGTTAGTTAGTTAATACTTTAATAAAATAACTAATTACTTACAAAAAGTTTTGCGTATTAAAGTATTAATAAGTTTTTGCAACAAACCAACGGTTTCTGTGGTAGGTACCGTAGATATGTTAACGGTGTGTAAATCTACATTAATACTAATATTTAAAAATAAGATAGTGTATGAATTTTAGGTCGCTGTTAGTCCAAATCCGAATTTAAATTCTGGCGTCCTAGTGGCGATAGATACAGGAGTATTTATATATAAATACCTCCTTCTTGAGTGTATGGGTTTGGCGACCGGTCAGCCCTTTGCACTTCCACTTCCAGGCCCCGTGACCACCACACAAAATAATAATATTAATATCGTCCGTGCCGAAAACCAAGTAAGGAATGAATGTATGTAATAAATTAATATAAAAAGGTATTTTTAAAGACAAGCTTTTTTTCTGTACTCTACAAATTAAGCTCTTTCTTTAAGATACCCATGTTGTGTGGGTTAGACAAAAATATGCATTTTGTTGCGGCGGCCATTATGGAATTATTACAATATTGATGATATATAATTGCATTGTCATCAGAACTAAAGGTGTGCTCCAAATTTTAACTCAATCGGACACTGCGAAGTGGGTTTAATTCAGCTTGCAAGATTTGACCCAAATATACATACAAACATTGCAAGTTAAATAAAAGCTTTTAAAAGTGTCGTGCCAGAACGTCAATATTTTTGAATTTTATTATTTTATTTAATTCAGTATTTCGGCCAGTCATAAATACTGAACAGATAGTGCTAGTTTTTTGCTCAATCACGCAAGAACCTCTGGTCCAATTACACGAAATTTTGCATAGATATACCTTGTACTTATGGGCTACTTTTGTCTTCGATATTTTTCACTATTTAAAGTTGGCAACTAGGAGTAATAGTTGGAACTTCAGTAATAAATAAAACAAAATTTAATGTGGCCTCAAACCACTTTGCCTGAGATTAATATTTATTTTCAATAAACAAACATGCCAATGTCGTCGGTACATCTTCATTTCTTATATCTAAAAGGAGTAGCCTCTGTGAGAAGTTGTGGTCTTATTGGTTATCTTATTGGATTGGTTTAATATCATTTATAAGCTGTATATTACTGTATCTTTTTATTTGATTGCGACAGAAGAAAGGTTATGTTTAATGTGTATGTTCTTGTGACCTGAACGGCATAACGATGAAGTATCGTTCCATTCATTTTAACACGAGTGACTCTAATCATAGTATTCCAAAAATTAAAAAATAATAAAAAACAATTGACGTCTTGAAATAGATATTTTATACTCAGACGGGATATTACAAACTTTTTCAAAACCAAAATGACGTCTTTAAGTTACTTTTCATGCGCTATATTTGACATATTTACGCAGTGAAGTCGTTTTTGGAAAGTTTTTTTAAACTTTTCTTGAAAAATTCGTTAATTCTAGTTTTGGATAGGAATGCAATGTCGCTAAGTCCAATATCAATCTTCTGGTGTAACTATACGTGTGGTGTAGGTTAGGTTAGCAATACAACTAATGTCGCCGAGTCCAATACCAATCTTCTGCCTTGTCTTGGTACGTTTGGTAAAGGTGTAGGTTAGGTTAGGTTAGCAATACAATTAGTAATGTCGCCGAGTCCAATATCAATCTTCTGCCGTGTCTTGGTACGTTTGGTAAAGGTGTAGGTTAGGTTAGGTTAGCAATACAATTATTATTGTCGCGGAGTCCAACATCCACCTGCTGGTGTGATGGTAGGTACGGTGATAGTGAGTTATGCGGCGGGCTTCTCGGACATGACGGTGTTGTCGGTGGCGGCGGAGGCGGTGTCGTCGGTGTCGGGCGCGCACGACAGCGACGGGAACCGCTGGTACAGCGCCAAGCGGTACTTGGGGTGGCTGTTGCAAACAAATATAAATATACATAATAATAATTTGACGACCCGCGTGGCGAAGTGGTCCATACTGGTCTGACACACAGTGGGTCCCGGGCTTAATCCCCGGCCAGACATCTGAATCATACGCTTAGATTCTGTACATATGTACAATATAAAATGCATAAAATGTATATGCATTTATAGAGTAGCAGCAATATATAAGCAGTATTTTTCAAACATTCCCTAGTCAAATACTAACACAAAGTCATCAATGGATTGTAAGAAGAGACACTTACCTGATACCATATACAATAGGATTGTAGACGGCATTAGCCTTCGCGAAGACAGATCCCCAGATGGTGAAGAGCGGGCTGATGGTGGCGGTCTCGAACACGCCCGCAAAGTTGATGACCAGGTACGGCGTCCACGCCATGAACCACAGCGAGATGGTCATTAAGGCGACCTAAACACAGTATCACTTTATGAGAACATTATTACTTGTCCGCGCTAGGGATGTGAAAAAATAATCGATTATTTATAAATCGTTTATTTTTTTTCTATCGATCGATTTTTATAAATCGTTTTGTTGATCATAAATAATCGATTTTCAATTAATATATATTTTTTTAATACTTTCGATTTTTTGCCGTAGCTCTGAATTACTAAACATATTTCGTAGTTTCACGTATTTTTGATATTTTAACAGCAGCTCTATAATAGAATTACTTGCAATGCCATCTAGTACCTATTATTTGTGGTGTTTTGCATAAAAATGTCGACTTAATGAACAAAACGTATTCGGGGGCTTGTTTTTAAATAAAAAATAATAAAAAAAACTATTATTTTTTGTAAAAACATAGATTTTTGGTAAATCGAAAAATAATAAATCGATTAATATAAAAATCGATTTTTTCCCAGCTAAGTCACATCTCTAGTCTGCGCTTAGTTTGCTGGTCAAAAGTATGCGGCTCCCCCTCACCGAACCTCTCACTCGCCCTAAAATGTGGTAAAAGTAACGAAGGCAACGTAATCGCCGTAAACGCGTGAAATTATTACTATGCTGCAACTTAATATTGCTCAGTTTTTGGATCTTCCTAAGGCTCTTTGAATTTGGTTTATAACCGGCAACGTAGGTCCAGTAATGGACTCCTAATACACACTAATACAGGAATTAAAACAATTAGTACCAGTGCTATAAGTATTTTCGCGTTACCTTAGCCAATTTGCATTCAGCGCTAGTGTTGGCCTGATCAGAGGACCTCAGGGAAACCACGTTCATCTTCTTGGCCTGCTCCCTCATGGCCCTCTCGTGGGCGGCTACGGCCTAAGATACAAATAGGTTTGTTGTGATTATCATGTTGTGACAAGGGAAAATTAAACATGCGGCATCTTGGGGAGAAATCACATCGTAATATATATTTTGAAAGAAATACATAAATATAACGAAAGAGGAAATAAGTCTAAATTTCGACACTATTAAAATTCTCGAAACTTCTTGTAATAACGCAGTGTGTCGTGTTAAGAATTAGAAAGTGAAGAAGAAAAAAATAAACATAAATGTTACGTTCTTTGATAACCACGCTTTAAGAAAATCCCCAAAAAGTTCACCCATTTTTTTCTCATCCACAAAATACAAATTTCGCAAAAAGTCCTTTTTGTAGTCACCGTCAAATATGTTCAGTTTTTCCACGGTAATATATGATACTATTACCGTGGTATTTCTAACAAAAATATAGGTTACTCACTCATTAACGATTATGTATTTTATGCAACCATAATTTTACTCCCCAAAGCATTATTAAATCTCAATAAATTAGGATTAAATTCAGCTTTTATAATTTCTAGCTCCAAAAGCATCAAGGCTCGTAACAATTACCTTGTCCATCAAAACCGGGACTGTATAAACTGAGGCTCACCTCGATGATGAACCAGTAAGAGTAGATGATGAGCAGCAGAGGCAGGAAGTAGACGAAGATGGAGTAGGCCAGGATGTAGCTGCGGCTGAACCAGTCCTTGGTGAGGTAGTCCGTTCCGCAGGCGGTCATGTTGCCCTCGGGCACGTACCTGCAATTATTATTGTGGTTTATTAAGGTTAATAATAAGAAAATAGGTTTTGGAGACAAAAGATTAAGTACTGAACACTACTGATTAACTGTAAGCATTTTTAGGTATTAAAATAATCGGATTCTCAATTTAATTCGTCTATTTGCAACGACATAAAGCAAATGTTAAGGAAAACAACAAATAGATACAAAGAAAACACTTATAGCTGATGTTAACGAAATATTCTTCTGTCGAACTTGCTCATATCAAGTGAGTAGAAGATAAAATTATTATTTCTGTGTTGTATCATGACCATTGGTGCAACCCGAAGATGGCCAATCGATCATAACCCAATCTGGACTAGTTGAAAATTTTAGAATTTTCATTTATTCGTTCATTCGTTCGTTATTTCATTTGTTCTTAAAGTCGCATAGAGATTCTGTACTTCACATTCGATTCTGACTATCATGAAACGCTTATTAACCGGACTGCATTATGTTTGCTACTTGAAACATATAAAAGGCCACACCTATTCCAACCGAAGATAGGAGCGACAGTCCAGGCAAGCGAGAACGCCCAAATGCCAAGGATGCGCATCGTCGCTCCCTTGATGGTCATGGGCCTCGCGGCGATACCCTTCACGATGACGTTGTAGCGGTCGAAGGCGATCATGGTCATAGTCCAGATTGATATCGAGCCAAACAACGACCCCGTGCATCCGTACAGTTCACAGGCAAATGGACCTATGACGGACAATTTGTTAATTTCGTTAATTAACATGTATCAAACTATCAACATATCATGACAATGCTTGGATCTAGAAAGTGTGATTGATTCAGAGAATTAAGCTATATAATGAATAGATGCTGTTCTAAGTCCTGTAGTATATCTCAAGGAACAGGTGGATGAACGGAATGAGTAGATATATAGGTACCTAATAAATACAGTTGGAATGAAGGTTATACTGGTTAATTTGAAGGTCACTACAGATGGATGAATGGAACGAGTAGCTGTATAGGTAGTAAGTACTGCTGGAATGAAGGTTATACTGGTTAATTTGAAGGAAACACCCCACAGTATACCGACAACATGACTGATGTACACGATTTGGATCAAACAAACATAATATATGATGGATTGCGTTATTAGATCGAATCAGAAAGATCAAATGAGAAAAGCCCTGCATTCTGTAGTATACCCTTAAAATATTTAGGTACCTCACCTAAAACCCAGGTTTCGTGATAGCAATTCACCACCATCGCCGGAGCCATGCAAAGCATCATGCACAAGTCTGAGAACGCTAGGTTCACAACTAAAAGGTTTGATGGTGTCTTAAGGCTCTGTAAAATATCAAAATTATGTTTTAAACACTTATATAAATAGTCAATTTACTTCAGTGATTTAAAATGAAGTTCACAAATTGGCTCATACAAATACTTCTTCCTGCATTAAAGCTATAATTATAACGCTGTAGTTATGATTATGTCAGATGACAAAATGTTACACTTTTTCTCTCTTCTTGCTTGAGCGCTTCAAAACAGAAATCAAGAACTCAAAAACTTCAACTAATGCTCAACGTGCCTTCTTTTTCTTGCTTCTGATTGTATATTTCTTTCATAATGCACTGTTACTTAAATACTCCTAATAAGTAGATTACAGATTGGATGTTTCTCCCACGTTCATATTTTGACTATTTGTGACTCTCCCACGATACCCGTAATTTTCGAGTGATTCCGTCCACCTGGAGGTCATTTTGAAACCAAGTGGACTATCTTAACCTTAAATTAAATGATTTTAAAAGTAACCTTGGTGGTAGTAAAGATGTAGACGACCATCGCGTTACCGGCGATGGATATAAGACCGAGCACGGCGATGGTGAAGCCCAGCAGCCCGTGCCATAGAGGATTCATGGGGGGGAACTGATACCTGCAATTATTAGACACATAAGAATAACCTAATCGACTGAAGTTTTAGTAATAAATAAATAATAATAAAATAAATAATTCTTTTTAAACACGCTTTCTACACTCATAGCCCTACACTAGGACTTTCTCCCGTGTCGTAGGTGCCATGGACACACAAAGACGAATACACAAACACCCAGACCCAGAATAGAAATCTAAACTAATCATTCATATTTCTGTCTGGCCGGGAATGAAACCCGGGACTCACTGCGCGTCAGACCGGTACAGCGACCGCTCGGCCACGCGGATTGTCGGATATGCATTGCTAGACCACTATTTAATAAATGAAAAAACTATAAACATAAAAAATATTGAGGATTAATGGAGGCTGAAACTTAAAAATAGATAATAAATAGAAATTAGAAATAATAATATATTTATTATCTGACAAATTCCAAAAGAAAATTGGACGTAAATAAATTTTAAATATTCTGGATCTCAACAATATAACTAGGCGCTTTATGGCAAAGAAAATCATCTCCGGGATGCCTACACGCGTGAGATTTCTTTAAGAAAAATCTCAAAAGTCCATCATTGATCTGTTTGTCAGCGTGATGAACTACTAAACCCCTCACATTCTGAGAGAAGACCCGAGCAGCACCAAGCACTAGAAGCACAAGAAGAAGACCAGCATTAGGACAGCAATATGTTGAAAGCTAGACCAATAGACGTACCAGTGTGGGTCGACGAGATGCATCATCTCCGGCAGCACCTTGTCCACGACGGTCTCGTTGGAGTAGGATGCTGGGTTCCAGCTGGACTGCATCGCTGCTCCGGGGGACGACATCTTGGGAGTTTGAGTTTGATCTGTGGGCGAATAGTGTCATTAACATTGGTTCTGTACGCTAGCAGCTGTCTTTTTGTCCATTCGTCCATTCGATCTTTTGATTGATCCTCTTGCCATACAGTGTCTACGACTCTCTTATTTAGATTTTATACCTTACTAGCTATGCCCGCGGCTGCGCTCGCGTTAAGAAGTATTTAAATTAACAAAGTTTCATCCCGTATTTCATCCCCCTAGGAGGAGGGTTGATCAAAAGCCCTTCTTAGTGGATGCCTACGTCATAACGTCTACCTGCGTGCCAAATTTCAGCCCGATCCGTCCAGTGGTTTGGGCTGTGCGTTGGATCACTATGTCAACCAATCAGTCACCTTTGAGTTATATTTGGATTTCCCTAAGTAATCTCGTAAAAGGCAATAGTACTGATCCAAATACCAAAGGATATCGTAAAAGAATATCCGCCTACACTGTTATGATAATAACTTCCAGTAGAAATATAGATTTTTCATACAAAACCTTATCCACCGTTACAATAACACATCACTTATTTCTCACAGAAAAGTTGAAAAATCAAAGAAAAACTTTTAAAAATGTACTTTTTATACAACTTTTTTTATACTGGTGATTACTTGAAGTTAAAAATACACCTGTTCACTTGCAATGTAAATAATCGAATTCAATGAAATATTTTAAGTTTCTAAATCCACTTACTATAGAGTTAGGTTTGGTTAGGATGGTGCCTAGAGATGGTCGATGTAGAAAGTACTGAAGAAAATCGTTGCACGAACTACTCCAGTCTTCTAACCAATCCCCGGCGGTCGGCGGAGGCTACTCGACTTCCGAGGAGCCCGCGTTGGCTTTTATACGACAATAGAGGATTACGGGCGTCGTGAATCGATATTCATAATTAGATATACAATAATTATCCGCTAAGTTATAATTTTGAGTGTGAATGTATACATGGTGTTTTTTTAAATATTTTTATGTGTATTAATTTTATTGAAGGTGCTAAAACTCTTATGTTTGCCCTCGGCGAAATTGTCCTACTTATTTTTGGTATAATAAGAATTTCTGATATAAATATGAGCAGGTCTAATCCTGATATAAGATTCAGTCTAATTTACTTAAAGACATCCAAATAATATAGTATAGTCATTGTTTTCAAAAACGTATACTGCGTAATCAAGTCGCACGTACAGCCCGAAAGAAAACACACTAAAGACGCCATTTTGGTTTTCTAAAATTTCCTTTTTTTAGTATCTACTGCTACCAAGACTTATGAGGGGTCATCCATACATTTCATCACAGGAATGCTCTGACTGTATCCCTTTCCTGTTTTGCCACAGCTGCTCATATTTGTGAGACTCCCCTCACCCTCCACGTAGTGTGATATCGTAGTTTACATGTAGTTCTAATTCTTATATATATATTTGAAATGTGACAACAAAATTTAGGATCCCTTCCCACCCCTTGTCAAAACATTGTACACTTAATTTACCAAAAAGATAGACCCCCTCCCCCCTCCGTTATTATGTGAAAAGTTATAGAAGAATATCAAGCCGATGAATTGGGTGTGAAAGGGACCGAATCTAAAATTTACTAAAATTCAATCTTATTCCTAAAACTACTCGTAACTACGTAGTATCATCGCGAATCAGCGAATACGATATGTTGCTAAAAAGGAGAGACATATGAAACCCTTAATAACCGTGCGCGTCAAGAAAGTCCTCAAAATACCGAAACAATTTTGTCGTTTCCACAAAATGCACATTTTTTAAATTACGTCGCTATTATTCTAATTGCGTACTTTAAGTTTGTATGCACTTTCGAAAAATACATGCTTTCGTCTAAAATGTCTAAGTTGGCTAAAATCAATCAGTTTTATTTACAATAAGTTTCGTTAAAATTGCTCCAGCAGTGTGCGTGATACACGAACAAACAGAACAACGCCTTTATTAGACAGCGTCTTATAAGATTACACTGAATATTTAAGTTGTCAAATCCTATTATAATATTTCCTATGCTTCGTTAAGTCTAACGTCTTAACGTTAGTTCAGTATTCGTGCCCAACCCTCATAGTCAAATGAAAGTATATACCCTTCTCGCGTTGTTTCTGAGACAGTTTTCCATTGTGATACTTAATCCATAAACAAGATAATCGTTAAGTAAGATTCCTTTTAAATTTACATATAGTCTTGTAATTAGTAACATCGTTAAAATATTAAAACGAAAAACCCTAATGCTTAAAACATTACGATTTTTTTATTCATAATGAAATATATTCAATTTAACGTTTATTTAATTTGAGTTTTGTTTAAATATTCAATTATTACAATGTATGTATTTTTAGATAGATATATTTACTAGCTTTCATTTGATACCCACATTGTCGTAATAGTAAAAAAATTGCCCCCCTCTTTTTTCTCTATTTCCAGGCGCCGTTTTTTAAATTATATAGCCTATGTCACTATGCAAACTGCGACGATTCTAATGATATGTCATACGTCACAATCCGTCAAGCCGTTTGGGCTGTATCGCGAGCTAATAAAATGGACATACATACGCTCGAAAAACATGACCCTACTTCTGATACAGTTGGCTAAAAATCATTTTAATATATAAATATACTCTGTAATTAATTGTCAAAAAATCAGGAAAAGATCCTGTTTATTAAAGATTATTTTCGACTTATTTATCGGTCTCTAAATTCTGCTGTTATAACCCTTATTGTCGCCTCGCCGCTCACAGTAGCCTCCCCCCTCATTCAGAGAGAAGACCCGTGCCCAGCAGTAGGACAATAATGGGTTGACGATGACCACGGCCTTCTTAGACTATGTTGGGGCCCTTGGGCACAAGAATATAGGGCCCTTTTAGAATGAAAAGAAATCAAATTATAATTTTTTTCACTATGATCTGCTTAATTATGGGTAGTCAAATAAATTAGTGTCAAAAATAAAGGGGTTTGAAAATATCTAAATTTTCAACTCGAAGAAAATTATTATACAGCAAAAGAAAAAATGTAATCGGGCAATGAGAAACTGGAATTCGCCCAAACAGTGGCGTAGCGTGGGCTTACGCCGCCCGGGGCGGATATTGAACTTGCCATTATGCAAATTTTAGTCGGCAGAACAAAAAAACGATAATATGTGACCAAAAAAACCACAACATTTAACTTGACGACCAAAAAAATTTATAAAACGACAATATCTAATTTGACGACCGAAAAAAAATGCCAAATCTTGTTTTGGCCGCCCCTGAAAATGTGCCTGTGATTAAATGTGAGAGAAATAATCGGTCCTTATGGGCCCTCTGTGGATGGGGGCCCTGGGCACTGGCCACGTGTGCCCTCATGGTAAAGACGGTATTGACGATGAACGATGATGAAGTAATCATGTTATTATTTATTTATTTATTATAATATAAAGCTTATTATGCAATGAATGATTTTCTAAATGACCAATTTACTTGACCACTATGTGATTAAGTATTTAAAATTGTATTATTTCACATTATGAAATTATAATTTGACACTCTATTATTATTTTGATTAAATTTTGACATCTAATTGTAATTAAATTATATTTTGCGACACCTTTACGAGGTAGAAAACAGGACTAAAATGTTCACAACATCTTCATTTATGACATAACTTACTGTAATACTGTGTTCATGCAGTAATAAATGATTTGATGTATGTATGTACCCAGGCGAACGCGCACACAGTACACCCATGGGTACATCAGTACGTGAACCACGCGACGTGCGAGCACCAGCTGCGCGGCGCCGCGTTCCCCGACGCGCCGCCCGCCGCCGCCGCCAGGCGAGCTCGCTTCTCCATCGCCGCGGGGGACTTCCTCAAGGTTAGATTGTTGTAGCTCTAGCTTCAGGGACTTCTTCGAGGTGAGGTTGTTGTAGATCTAGCTTCGGGGACTTCTTCAAGGTGAGGTTGTTCAACTGTAGGACTGTCGTCTGTCTCATTGTTGTCGTCGCGATCGTCAACAAAGACGTGGACGACGCCTTCATGGTGGTGTTTATTCCACCGAGGTGAAGGCGAGTCCATCCATCTATGTAACGGGCGAACTTCGAGCGTGCGAAATTCTTCAGGATTCCCTCAAGATGAGGCAGCTGTAGCTTTAACGATTGAGACTTGCTCACGGTTATGTTGCTGTATTTTTAGCCACGGGGACTTCCTCAAGGTGATGTAGCTATAGCTCTAACCACAGGGACTTCTTTAGGATGATGTGACTGTAGCTCTAGCTAGGAAAACTTCCTCAAGGTGATGTTGCTTCAGCTCTAGCCTGGGAAACTTCCTCAAGATGATGTTGCTGTGGCTCTAACCAGGAAAACTTTCTCAATGTGGCGTTTATCCAGCACTAGGACTTGCCGCGCTCGCTTCTCCGTCGCTGCGGGGTACTTCCTCAAGGTGAGGTGGTTTCAGCAGTAGGACTGTCGACGTGATCGTCTTATACGTCATCTGTCTCGTCGTGGTCGTCTTAGACGTCGTCTGTGGCATCGTTGTCGTCGTGATCGTTGTCAAGCTGATGTTGTTGTAGCTAGGAAAACTTCCCCAAAGTGGTGTTGCTGTAGCTCATGTCACGGGGACTTCCTCAAGGTGATGTAACTTAACTATGGAGACGACTTAACATTTGATAGACAGCGGCTGCTTCAATATTTTAAAAAAACAGAAGCATGATAAACTTTTTACCCGACTGTATCAGGAGGGTAATGTTTTTTGAGCGTATGTATGTTTGTTTGTATGTTCTTTGGCACGCGCTACAGCCCAAACGGCTTGACGGATTGTGACGTGTGACATATCATTAGAATGGTCTTAGTTTACATAGTGATATAGTCTAATTTGAAAAATAACGTCTGGATATCATTATGAAAAAAAAATGGTTTAAAGCAGTTGGATTTTTTTATTTTAATGTTTTTAACGATGTTACTAGTTCGTATCAAAAGCTCACAATAGGCCTTCAGAAGACTATAAGGCAACTCGCACACGTGCAACACGTATTAATATTGATCTATATTTCCAGGTGTACACGGAGCCGGACGAATGGAACTGCGTGGCCACTTGCTTCTTCATAGACTGCGCTCCGAACGTTATAGAGTTTATAGAGAGGATATACGCCATCCTGAGGCCTGGGGGCTATTGGATCAACTTGGGACCGCTTTTGTATCACTACAGGTCAGTTAGGTCATGAAGGAGGTTTGATTTTGGAATTACCATTTGCAAGGTGGTAGAACCAATGTAGTTCGACCGGGGAAGTACCACCGCTACACCTATTTCTAGCGTGAAGCAGTTCTTACGTTTCGGTGGTTGCCGGCTCACTTTTATATGAGGCGACCATCTCAGTCCTCGGGAGTAGCAACGCATCTGTGGTCGACTTCAG
>DWNE01006561.1:0-12962 GCA_018249875.1 Cecropterus toxeus
GGTTTATATGGGATTCGGTAGTTTCCAAGTGGGACTTGAAAATTGATGCCCAGTCTTAATTTTTCAAAATTTTAAATTTCAAATTCAATTTCAAAATAAAAATTAAACAGGAATTTGAGACGTGATTATTATCACGTCTCAAATCCCTGTTTAGTTTTTATTACGTTATAATCCTTTATAATTTATAACTAAATAGTTTTTATTGCACTTACTCGTATTTACACTTGCCACATGGTCATAAGTCATAACCATGTAACGACATTTTCTAAGTTTTTGATTTAAAATAAAAAATAAGGCGTTTAATCGATCTCTAAAATTAGAATCTCAATTTTATTCTATTAAATGATATATTCAATAGAATAAAATTGAGGTTGAATATTTACATTACAGCCTTCGCCTACGAAGTCGCGGGCAACAGCTAGTGTTGATATATTTTGAATAATTATAAAGAATCCTATCATTTGCCTCTCATTTATGAAATATTGTACGTAAGTTCAGAATAGATTTTATTACCGTAAGGATAATACGTGTAAAACGAAAACTCAAAATTGCACCTGCTATTCTACATCACAGTTAATCCATTATCGTTTTCCAAAACAGCAGTATGAATACATACATAAGCGATAAACATTTACAACTGCCGCACTAACGACCTTTCATGCCGAATATAGAATTTAGATATATAAATTCTCCAAAAATATATTAAACAAAAAAATACAAACTTTACAAAACTTTTTCACAATGCCTATCAAACCAACATCTGGAGAATCTGTCAAATTAGTTTTTTTTTATATCATTAAGCCGTAGGTAGGGTTACAAGACAAGTTATCATCGTCGTATCTAAATCTACTGCTAATTCATATAATGTACCAACCTTTAGTACTTTGAATGTCTCTTACAAGCAGCCAAACACGGTACTTTACATTCCTTTTCAATCAACAGTCAAAAATAAAAGGAAAACGTATTTAAAACATAAGTAATCGAAAGGCAGTCTAACACCCAAATTAAGTAATAAAAATATACGCTTTAAAAGGAAAACATTACGGCAATGAAGAATTACAATAAATTACATTAATTAATTACACACGGACACACGACACAAGGCACAAGACACAAGCAGCACTACCGACTGTCGTTCCTACACTGGTGTGGCCAAGGTGAATTGCTAATATATAATTAATGTTGTTACAGAGATTAAATCATTTTGCTTCATTCCTTTAATGGTCTATTATTTTATCGAAAGGGTATTTTGTTTTGCGATCGATGTCATTTAAAGCTATTTTTATATGAGACGAATTTGAACACACCCATTAGCCCACTCTAGTGATACTATCCTCATCTATACACTAGCTATGCTCCGCGGTTTCACCTGCTTTAAAAGAACATACTTAGAAAATGAATCAATTTTAACAAATTAGCATTTTTAAGGACAAATAGTAACTAACATTAGCACCGGCCACTTTATAATAAAGTAGTTTCAGTTTAAGTAAATAAGTACTTTATTTAGGTTTATTGTACTTTATACTTTATAAGAAAAATAAAGTACGCAAAAATACTTTATTTTGCATGATCTGAGATTAAATAAAATAAGTTTGGTCATAAGAACTTTTTACTTGATCGTATTTCATAGGCACCTTACCGGCGACCATTTTTTTTTATTCGTAAATTTGCAGAGACACTGTTTTCAAAGATTGTCTACATCCTCTATTTTTTCCTTTGACTTGAGTTCGTCTCTGGCTACAAAATAAGGAAAAACATAAACTGTACTTTACTTTGAAAATACATTCCTTTCTTTTTTACCTTTTATAGTCAATGTACTTTTTGTTGCAAAAAGGTAGCAACTCTAGCCACGACGGCTGAGTACGCATGGAGTGCGTGCGGATTTTGGGTTTTATTTTTCAAAAATAAAAGTACCCTAAGCTACGACTTGTAAATAAAAATATCTGAAAATTGTTTGCAATCCGCATATAATTTCTCATCTGATTCATTCAAACATTTTGCTCCCTTATGACTTTTTACTACATGCACCTCAACTAACGGAGGCAGTATAGCACTATATAAGCTTAATGTTATCCTCCACGGGTACGACAAGTGATAACAAGAACATAACATAGAATCAAAGAAAATAGAGATGAATCAAATAGTGACACCGTAGTAATACAAAAACATTTTTATCAAAATGAAAATATCTTAATAAATAAAATGTAAAGGTCAAAACCATTAAAAGAACCAGCGTACCATAACATACACTGAAATAAATTTCATACACGTATAATAAGTGAACTATAAACATGAAAAAACACGCGAGATAAAATAAATGAGATAATATATTTAAAAAAAACACTTATTCAACTATTTACTTTCTGACTATAAAGTTCATCTATTTCATTTCATACAGAAATTTTTAAACATAAATTCAATAGAATATGCCAAAAATAGAGGGCTATTATTCTATATATATCCATGAAGAAAAACCTTTGGGGCCATCTTTACGTAATTTATAATGCAGATTGCTTACTCGGACGAGTTTGGCAAATGTGAATACATTAAAAATGCATTAATGTTTATAACAATAAAAAAACTGAACCTCATTTTACAAATAACTCAAAAATTAATGCTTATACAAAAAAATGTATATAACTTTTATACTAGGTGAAAAACTGTATTTGATTAACCAACTTTATCAAAAATAAATTATTGAAATAGGCAATAAATAATTCATGTTAAACTTTAATGAAACTTAATTTTTATTATCATTTGATGCCTATCGAATATCGACGACAACACCGAGCGATTAGTATACATTTGTTGATGAAATGTGTAATTAATATGTCATTTAAGTATATATGTAGTTCTTAATGTTTGCAGATATTCAATAATAAATTGTTAATTTATTTGATTTGTCGTGACGCGACTGAAAATGTGACGAAACTATTTAATTTGTATGTTAAATTCTTTTCGATCTATCCAACATAAATAGTTCATTCATAAAATGATTAAACAAATATAGATTTGTTAATGCTAATCATGATACTTTTCTACATTAAATGATCAAATGAACATCCAGTCCACTGGATGGTAAGTGCCTATCGCTTATGAACATATGTATGTATTTGTATGGACATATGTATGTGTAGTGACAGGGTTCTATGTGAAATCGATCACAGACGCGATGTTACTCCCGAAGACTAAGGTCGCCACAAATAATTGGGCAAACCATTACATTACTGGAAATCTATAATAAGGCAATTCCGACTCACTGACTTACATATATATCAATGCACAACCGAAACTACTGTAAGTACTTGAACCTGGAAATTTGGTACAGGGGTTCCTTTTATGATGTAAGTGAGCGATAAGAAAGATTTTTTAGAAATTCCACCCCTAAGGGGTTTACAAGCTTGTCTATAATAAGGCAATCCGACTTACTGACTTTTATATCAACGCACAACCGAAACTACTGCACCTAGAGTTTTGAAATTTGGTTCAAAAGTTCGTTTTATGGTGTATGTGAGCGATTAGAAAGGATTTTTGAAATTCAACCCTTAAGGGAGTTAAATAGGGGTTAAAAGCTTGTATTCAATAAACACTAAAGTGCGTAACGGTACGGGTGTTCTCGCTAACACACATTTTGCATTGACGGCGCGTGTCTGGTATTATGATCGCGGGTGGCAATGAGCGACACACCTGATTGGAAATTGTGGTCAGTTGATTGTAAGGGCAGATAAATTATTTTCTAGCAATAACACAACGAGATGCAGAGCGCTTTAAACGTATCGAACAATAAAACAACAAGATGTAGTGCTTAAAATGTAAAGACGTAAAAATTAAAGTGTCAAGTAAGGTCTCGCATAAAATAGTTTAAAAAAAGAGCGTACTGTCTTTCTCGAACTAACCGAAATACTTGCACGTAAAGGGGTTCTTTGCAAAACCGAAAAGAAATTGTCCTTATAGAACGATTCGTTCTACAGGTCGATTAATTAAGTAACTGCATGTAAAATGACACATGTTTTGAAATAGACATTGCTCACATTATGTGGTTTACATTGTCAGAAATGTAACCAATGAATGTTTAATTTACCATATTTGTAATATTTGTTGCACTAATTACACATCTACTTTTGACGACCCACGTGGCCGAGCGGTTACCATACCGATCTATCACGCAGTGGGTCCCGGGTTCGATCCCCGGCCAGACAGAAATGTGAATGCTGAGTTTAGATTTTTGTTCTAGGTCTGGGTGTTTGCGTATTCGTCTTTGTGTGTCCATGGCACCCACCACACAGGAGAAAATCCTAGTGTGGGCTATGAGTGTAGAAAGCGTCTATATATACTTCATCTTTAAACACTCATTCTGCATATTAACTTAAACTATGCAAAATTTTACAGTTCTCCGTGCGCGCAGTATTCGTTCAAAGGTATCGGAGTGATTCGCTTCACGTATTTATATCTAGAGTAAAAACATGAAGTTTGCTTCTATCATTTCGCAATGAATACGTATGAGAGGTTCTGTTGCATCAAGTAGCAATGAATCTGCTTACGTATTAGCATATGGCTATACAAACATAAGAATATTGAAGAATAAGGATAAAATTAGACAAATAAAATTATATAAAATGGTAATATAGATGTTTAAAGGAAAACAATGTAGAGTGAAAAATGCGGTTTGTATTTACGAAATAGAAACGACCAAAAGATCAAGAAAACGGACATTATTTTTATCACGCAAAGTTAAAGGCCGCCCCCCGACCAGGTGGACGGATGACCTGAAGAAGACGGCGGGCTATCGCTGGATTCAGATGGCGCAGGACCGGTCGGAGTGGCGCAGATTAGGAGAGGCCTATGTCCAGCAGTGGACTTTGAAAGGCTGATGGATGGATGATGTTAATACTTTACCGAATGTCACAGATGGTAAAGAAATAATCAATATCATATAAGAAATAATAGACAACATAAAAATAATACTGACAAATAATAATGGAACGCCTTGAGCTTTGTAATGAGCTGATGAACTTGACTGGAGATTGTAATATTGGCAAAATGCATAGAGTTGATTAGATGGTGTAACAAATCGAAGTTACGTAACGAGGCGAACGACAAGACCGTATACGGCAGCATCCTTTCCAAGGTCCAAAAGATCCAAATGCATGATCATTATTCATCTGCACAAAAATATTTTATTGGATAATTATTACATTATACTAAGAAACTTGTTGCAAGTAGGTACTTTCATTAGAAACTATTTTTTTTACTGATTTATTGCACAAGTCAACGTCACTTAGATACTAAAATAATTCAGAATTTTCGCAATATCGCGGTGTTGTAAATTTATCATTGTTTATCATTTATCATTATAATTTATCGTATTGTAAGGTATCATTGTTCTGCTGATGAAATGATAAAATGCTGATCTCTCGACAACAACACCTGCAATCGCAACTATACATCTCACAAAATGTCATTGAAATCTATAGGTTGTGTCAAAAATTGGCGTGAAACGACACAGTGACACCTAATATATACACGAAGATAAGGTAATCTTAGGAGCAACACTTGAATTACATTCAACACATCGATCGCAGCCTCAACCTAGAAACTAAAAACTAAAAGCCATTGCAATCGCAAGATTGACTACCCTAGAGCAGGGGTCGGCAACCTTTCGAGTCTGAAGAGTGAAAAACTTACAATTTACAAAATTTCAAAGCTTTTAAAGAGCCACATTTTTTTATCTTGCTAACAATCAATAGCTTATTTATGCTTATTTTATTATTGCGTCTACTTATAACTAAAAAACCGCAGCTTCACATCCAAAGAGCCGCATGTGGCTCGCGAGTCGCAGGTTGCCGACCCCTGCCCTAGAGACATCGCACTGAACCTGCAGATTTTATTGGTACTTGCACAACAATTACCTTCGTAAACCAGTCCTCGAACCAGGTTTGCGAACATCGTCTTAATAACCGGCACCGTTGAACAAAAAGTTGATGTGGATCAGTAATTATGCAATGCACGTACGGCGCCGGAATTTTGAAGTGAAGATAAAGTTCTCACGAGGACAAGGTTCTTGCGCTCCGCCATTTGAAGATTTCAATGACCTAAGTTAACTGTTCATCCACTTTTTATGTATGAATGGGATCTCATTATTCTCATTACATTACTCAAACGTGTAAAGTTCTTTTAAATTTTGAAGAAGAATTGAACTTATCTTAATCTTTAGGTAGATTCTTAATTCTTATAATAATGTACTTAGTACTAAAAAGATGTCTTGTCAGACAAGTGATCAATGAGGTCATGTCCATAGATTGTCCGTATTCCAGCAGTCTTCAGTCATTTTGTATATAAACAAGATGGTAAGAAAACTTCGATAGCGCGATTCAGAAATAGGTACTAGTGGCGCCATCTCTTGACACGAAACGGAAAGTGGCCACTAACTTTTAAACCAATTTGTCGCTTGAGTTATCTCAAGCCTTGAAATAAAATACTCAACCATATCCAAATAAATATTGACATAGGTTAATAACATCTCAGCGTACACAATGCGCACGTTTAAAATATTACCTTCCTTTATCACTGATATGAAAAGATTTGTTTGCACGCATGGTAACATAATCCCGTTATATTTATCAGACACACTTCTCTGCTCATAATAAGATTGTTTCCATCTTGATAATTAAAAGTTTAGGATACCCATCCCACATACCTTTAATTAATCAAAACCGACACGAAATTGAACATGGAGTGTTCCGTAACACGATAATAACACATTTTGTAATAATTACAAGTGCCTATATTATAGTAATGCTTACGCTAAAAAATGCGGTTTTGAGAATGCTGACTGCTGAATGAGAATGTTAATTCATAATTTTGTATTATTTTTTTATTATGGCAGCATGTATTTTGAAAATGTATACTGTCAAACTGTAACAGTGCAATGGATAAACTCCTTTTCATGCGATGCGAATTCATTCATGAACACAGAATTTTTCTACTAGTAAGTATGTTTTTTTTTTTAATAACGCTTTCTACTTTGTACACTCATAGCCCAACACACACAAAGACGACACGAACACCAAGATAGACAGAAATCATAATTCTTTAATCAGAAACCTGTCTGACCGGGGATCAAACCCGGAACCCACTGCATGTCCGACCGGTATGGTGACACCACACGGGCTGTCAATGTTTAGCCATAGTCTTGGCGGTGCATGTGACCACAGGAGATTAATGTATAGCCACTTTAATTGAAAGAGCTCTTTTGTCTTCGCGTTTATATAGTGTGGTCTAAATTGTGGCGTTTAAATAAAACACTACGAAGGCATTACAAAGTCATTCTCAATAATAGCAACCCATCTGTAAATAGTTTAAGATAGAACACTTGTTCTACTTTAAGTTCGTAACAAATTATACCAGGTATACTAATAATAATATAATAATTGTCTTCCATGAAACAGACAATATTTACGAAATCCATTACATACACAACCATTTAAAATACAATGGAATCTAGATACACTTTTACAAATTTCTTAATATATCCTTAATACATATCCTTAGAACTGACACAAAACGTGCTTGTACAGTAATTTGCCAACAAGCACATGCAACACATGTAATTATAAATAAAACATTAAAAATAAATCACGTTTTTAACCGTTGAACTATTAACTTATCAGCTTAAACTCGGGCATCGTACATTAACCTCCAACCTTGTCGAACCAGTGTTACGTATTATCATATTTATATCAAAAAAACGAATCTTAACAATTAAATGAAATGAGAAACAGGACCTCTTCAATTTACCACTAAAAACCACTTTACCACCAATTTACCATTGTAATAAAGAGGAGATGGGAAAAAACTGACAAAACCCATTCTAAGCAAATTTTTGCAGGATAATTGCACCTTTTTCGGATTAACATAAATGTAATAGGAATTATTAAGCGCCGAATCATAATTAAACATTTTCTACATTATTAACCGCAATACCAGGATTTTTCTGGATAGTGGGTTCAACTCACACACACAAAAAATGAATACACAAAAAATTGCCTTCACGGAACGCCTGGTAGATGTGAAACATCGTGTTCGTACGAGTAATATGTATTAAAGACAAGATTACGACAAAACTAAATATGTATAAGCATAATGAAAATAATGCCATCTACAAACATTAACCCCGCATTGTACCATACTAACACAGCATTCCGCTTAGTTTTGTTCCATACTTAATAGTTCAGACAACGATTAACAGATGGCGCAAAATTATTTACCTGCCCTTATAATAGATGTTTCGCAACAACAACATCCAAAACAGAAACTTAAATCTATCAGACATTTGTCTGGCCGGGGATCGAAAGGCTCCACCACGCGGGTCGCAGAACTATCTTATGACGTAGTTTTTCTAACGCTTTATGAATGTGTGTCTTATGTATTGTGTATGCTCTACAACCCATACGTCTTGACAGACTTAACATTCTTCCACAACTTTCAATATAAGAAGTGTCGATGGATTCGTTTAAAATAATATTACGTAGTAATATGCACGTTTCACTGACGTTTGAACACATAAATGATCGACCATACTGTGTAGTATTTCTTAGAAAAATAAATGTAATAATTAAAGTTTATTAAACATAACTTCTAAATAAGTAATTCATCTGAGGGTATATATTTAGGAATCTAAAATAAGATAGCCACTAACATATAAACTTATCAGTTCAAAAGAGGCCGCAATCGGAATGTAAGTGACTGACATTATATAATCCATGCATGTAATAAAAAATATGTCTGTACATTGCTTATTTTTATAAAAAAAAAATGATGGACTAAGAATTAGCAATAACAGAAACTAACATAATTTTTAGATTTTTTGTCATAAGTCAAACTGAACCAAACTATTAAGGAAATTTAAATTATAATTGAAAATATAAATTTTAAATATATTTACATTGAAGAAACCGCGGTTCGCAGCTATATACATATATATCTTATCATAAGAGGTTAAGTTATTATATAACATGTATAACGAACTGGTTTGAACTACATACAGTTTGTAAAGTTTTTACAATTTAAAAATATATATAAAGTCACAGAGCCAAATTAAAAAAAAAAAGTGAAAGTCAAGCTTTTTCCGATGAACTTTGTTATTATTGCATCTTGAGGACATTCCAAGAATTCTCACAATGTTCTTAAAGGTGTTAAGAATTTATTGACTTAATTGCCTACGAAGTTTGTTCTGACGTAACATTTAAGCAAATTCATAAAATTTCGATACGGACGAATGCTTTGGTCATGAATTGTTTCGGAACAATAGACTATATAAAAATGACAGTATTTCGACAGAAAATTCTGTAATACGGATAACAGTTACATCAAAAACGCAATCACGTAGCTGCACAAAGGCCTTCTTGAACTACTGTTTTTACTAAGTTTCTGTGTTAATCTTGCAAAATTTTATCAACATTATTAAAAATATCGTATTAATTGATATAAATGCACGTTGTTGACCTTATTTTTTTCGTCATATCTACATATGTTATTACAATAAAACCAGTATTCTCTTATCAAGCCAATGACACAGTACTTGAGATCAAAAGAGGTTCTTGAATCTTGACAAGACTTAAACATTTAAACAGGTCACGTTTTCAAGTATTACGTAATAGAAAAAAAATTAAAAAATAATATTTTATTTATTATTCTTTATCGACCACAAAAATAATCGACGAAAGACGGAGTTAGGCAAAGGAACGGATATCCCGTTGGTAAAAATCAGAGATATAAAAATTTACATTTTAGATCAGAGATAAAGCAACAGGATCACAAATAATAATGGATAGAGAATAAAGTAAGTGACAAAGCTACGTTCAACGAAGTTGAGACGAGGACAATAGGAGATGTGGTCGAATTTTCGTAAACAGAAAATGAAACGTACCGAATAGTTTTCACGACGTTTAAGGAGATCTTCATTTGTGACGGAGTAGCACACATCAGCATAATCGATAATAATAGGAATTAACTTTTTAGTCGGAAAAAAAATAGCCGTCACAAAACGCCTGGAAGATGTCAAACATCTTGTTTGTACCAATAATACGCATAAGAGACAAAATTGCGATAGGCACTATATATGGCATAATGAAAATAACGCCATCTACGAACACTACCCCGCATTAAGTCGAATTAATACTTGAGTCCACTTAGTTTTGTTCGATGGTTAATAGTTCAGAAAATGTATAACAGATGTGGCTAAAATAAATAACAACAAGCATCGCCACGCTAACAATTAATCAGACCTGGGCGTATACACGTTTCGCATAAACAGGTAATTAGTTTCTAAAACAATTTAGAAATGATGATTGTTCCGGTTCAATGTTGAGTCCATATAAATAACTAAAAAAATATAAGTTTGAAGGAATGTATAGATGGTACCTACTCTCTCAAACTATTAAAATAATTATGATGAAAATTGGTACAGATAGTCCTAGACTAAACATAGTACATACATGAGTACTTTTTAGAGTAAGTAAGTACGTAAAAAGGCAGTAAAAGAGGCGGCGGAGAACGTGAAAAAGACAATATTTTTAATTTATGTCGAACTTGGCTATGGAAACCATTAATACAGTATCGTCTATATTGCAATGCTATTTAGAAAATGAGGCATGTTTTCGACAGCTGTCCTTTTATTTCGCTACTTACATTTGCGCAAGTTTTAATACAAACAATAATTATTAACAAATGTTTAGTATTTGTATTTAAAATGTTTCGAAACTTAGGTTTGAACGAAACTCCAAATAAAAGGAAAACTTAGCAACCTAATTACTAAAAATATATCAGAACTTGATAAAACGTACAAAAATAATTGAATATTCACGAACTGCGTTTGAATTGTTGTCCTATTTGCCTTTCACGGTTATGAACTAAAGCTCTATCAAGGATGCTAAATACATACCATCCGGTACTTAGACGTTTCTAAGTGGACATTATGTAGGTAGCGTTAGGAAGAGAATAGGGTTGCCACCTTTACTTCATCAAATAATAGTTATAAAAAATAGGCTTTAAAATAAAGTACGGGAAGTGCAGCATATTTGGAATACACGTTTGTTTTTTGAACATAATATGTGAGATTAACGAGATAGCGCAATAAAAAATGCATTTAATTATTGAAAAATTAATAAACTTTAATAATACTAACAATCAAATAAAACAAAAATCAGGAACCCTATCAAAATTTGTATCAAACTAAAAAACTCCAAAAGTGTCATTTTACTTAGGGTGCAGGAAATTTGGAATATGGTATTCCAAATTAAATTCACCATGTTTATTTTATATTTGTTTGCAATTTTTCTTAGGAACTTATAACTTTCTTAGTTTTATAAAAAAAAATACAGTCTTTGGCAATCATTATTTTAAACTAATCGGTCACAATAATGTTTAGCTGCCTTTAAGTATCCCATTCGCTTTTCTCGAACAGTAATAATCGCGGCGGACATTCCCTCCTTCTCCCATCTCTTTTTCTTCTTGTATTAATGGGATGTTGATATTTCTAAATAACAACAAAACGAAATATAATTACAGCATACATATGTATTATTATTTAGCATTAAATTTGTATATTCCAAATTATGTTCACTTTCGGTATTCCAAATTAACAACATGATATACTAACCTAAAATCCTTTGGCACATTTTATTTTAATTCTAAATATATTCTCAAAATCAAAATAAAATTGTAAACTAATAAGGACATATAATAATTTAAATAAATGTAATGAAGATTTGCTTGTCAAAATAAGTGATTATTATAGATTCTTACCGAAAAAGTTTTCAAATTTAACATTTCGTTCCCTTGCGACTAGCAGCAGGAATTTCAAGATGAGGTCTCGATATTAATACTCATGAGCTTCGTGTGTCTACTGAGATTATATTTACGGCATAAAACATATATGTTTATACTTATTTATATATTTAAGTATTCCAATTTACCTGCACTATTTCAAATATGCTGCACTTCCTCTACATTCATTTATTTTTAATTTTTCACTTTCCAGGTTCGATTACCGGCCAGGCAGAAATGTGAATGATGAGTTTGGATTTTTGTTCTGGGTCTGGGTGTTTGTGTATTTGTCTTTATATGTCCATGGGACCCACAACACAGGAAAAAAAAACCTACTTTGGGAGCTATGAGTGTAGAAAGCGTTTATGTTTATTGGCATCTGTAAGATTAATATAAAGTAGAACCCGGTTCTCTGACGTTTTCTCATATAAAAATGAACCGGCGATCGCACCCATCCAACGAAACGTAAGAACTAGAAAAACTGATGAGACCATGGCACCTCTCCGGTTGAACTACACTGGTTCTATTACCTGGTTGATTCGTTTTGAATTCATTTTCTTAAATAATTTACAATATCAAACTTTTGTGAATCCCAGAACATGTATTTTTTTTTATACAGTACGGGTGGCAGCCCTAGATGTGAGTGACACGGTCAGTTCAAAATGAAAGCGTGGGCTTTCGCGACGCGACAGACCACTCACATATTCTAGACCGAGACGGCATTGTAGGTCAAAACTGAGTGCACTGTGCGCATCCCCTTTTCTCAGAAAAATCTTTCAAGCCCGACTATGGAGAAGTCATGCCGGATTGGGATCTACAGACGCTACTGGTATAGTATGCGCTCCTGGTATCCATCAATCATTTAACGAATAACTCTCAGTGTATAAACCAGGAAGATATCTAGTAGTATATATATAGTAGTATTTAGTAATATAGTACACACCTATCGTCGATCGTTGACTATTACGTATGATGGAAAACATATTGATTTAAAGAAATACAATTAAATTTCATGTGTTCCTAGTACCTTAGCGGTTAACACTACCTAATATAGGTAGTTTTCAGGGCAAATAGTGTGAATACTTGTAGTGTATATATATAATAAGGTATTTATGACGCAATTAATTCCTGTATCT
>DWNE01006562.1:0-12962 GCA_018249875.1 Cecropterus toxeus
TCTTTTAAAATTTAAGTTATTTTTTATTATGTATATATTTGTTAAATTAATTAATATTTTGTAATTTTAACTTAATATAATTAACAATAAATTCATTGATATCCAAATCTTAGATATACAAAGTTACATAGCCCTCGTGCGTAAATGTCAGACAAAGAAAAGCAGGCATTGTGAGGGTTTGGAAAATGTCAGACAAACTAAACATTCCGACGACATTTACACAATAAACTGCCGCTGCGTTCATCCAGCTATGAAATAAGATTACAAAATTCCTGGAGGCCAATATCTTCGTGGCATTAGAGCTCTCTAGGCACTAAGATGAAAATGACCCCCCAATCCAAATAAATATTTGTACCATTTCCAATAAATACTGCAAAAGACGTCCGTTCCATCAACTGCTATACGTACGAATATATTTTTTCTATTTTATTATTGTTTAAATAAGGAGTGGCGGAAAATGAGTTTGAATGGCCTATACTAACTGTAAAAAAAGTCCACTAATCCACGTAGACCAGTACTACATTCGCTTTAACTTTTATTTCATAGTTTATACAATAGATTTACGGATCATCGGTTTTTTACTAACACAACATAATAGCTGTTCACGTACCGTTATCGTTTCTGTAATAATACTTGCTATATATTTCTGGCTTTTAGTTTGAAGCCTTACTTCAAATGAATCGTTACATCCAAACGACACTAAATGAGAAATTTTCAAAGCAAAATGTATTGTAAATATTCAAGCTGCATTTTAAAATGTACAATGATATTCTAACAATAGCTACTACGAACTCGTTCATTACTAAATATTGCGAGTCCGAATTACAAAATGGAACTTTTTAGAGAGCGTCGTGATAAAGTACGAAAATACGTACATACTTATATGATCCTTACGTGATCATTCAAGCAGTTCCTCTAATGCTAAGTATATTTACAACATTAAATCCTATATCTTCTTAGATACTGTGAACCGATTGAATGATGAAATCAATCAAAGTAAAAGATAACTAATACCGCGTAGCCGATTTGCCAAAGATGAAGTGACTTTTACTACTTAACTAAATTATATATCTTATCTGTTCCGATTCAAGGCATTTATCTTCGTGTCTTATATAACCCACAATGCATGGTGTGCTAAATACAAGCAGTATGAATTGCCAATGTTATTAAAGTTGACGTTTTATATTTTCCCGCGATTTCATCTGGATTGGGATAATTTCTGAGTGATGAGTAACACTTGCATATCAACATTATCAATATTTTAATCAACTTTTAGCAACCAAATGGTCCATCGTGACAGTAAAGATTAGGATTCTAGGTCTGGCATAAAATGCAATGCATAAAGTTATACAATTATGATGACTTTATGACCATAATTAATTAGACATATTCGGTTCTTCAATTAATACATTGTCAACTTCTTGGGTACTGCAAATGTCCGTAAGCTACTGTGAAACTTTCCATCGTTATCCTTATGGCAACGCTATCGCTTAATTTAAAAATCCCAAATACTTAACAGACGTATGAAAAATCTACTTATTATATATGTAGAAACATATATTTCTGCATGCGTTGTCCTAATACATTTGACCAGTGATTGGATTGTTACGGCACGTAATGGGCGCGTATAACAATTTTATTGCTACTGAAACTTATCGGCTAACTGGTTCGGTCAATTTAGTTTATGGTTCATTGCCGCTGACGTACATGATTTGAACAATGTTAGATTCCATTTCGCAATATCAAATAGCGTAAACATTGTACATTATATTGATAAACGCCCGTAAAGGTTTAAATATTGTAAGGAAAGCAAGTAATAACAATTTGTTTGGTTGCATACATAGCTTTTATGTACATTCATATCAAACATTAAGTTTTATCAAAAGGATTAAATTACAGCAAGTAACCGCGTATTTAAACAGCTAATTACGAAATATATGATATAAAAGAAGAAAAATATTTCAACATCACTAATTATTTTATTGTAAAGATAACCAGGTATTAAAGATATCAAGATAAACAAAATAATGGTATCATCTACAGAATACCAAAGAATTTAACCCATTTTAAGTTTTTATGTAACTCCTTTTGCAGCTTATTATAACATAACTATTCTCTACTCCTCTTATTTTTAATGACATTAACATGAACAATATTCAACTGTTTCATATTGATAATATTACGTGTCGCTTCGGATTATATTACTAAACTGATTAGGGCATAATCTGCCTAGGTAAATTACTATAAGAATAATCAAATCGTCTCTTGTATTCAAATTCCGAGTAAACCAAATGGGTCTAAATTATGTTAAACTAGCTTAACCTGGCAACGCTCGGCAAGTGACTGTCTCATATTAGACATAATAGAATAGAATATTACACAAAATAAAAGTTCCTTCTGTTCCCGTGGCATATCAGCGCATTAATTGTATAAGATCGCTAATGTTTGAAATGAAATAATTATACTGAATTAAAACAAGTTCTCCAAACACAAACAAAACGGAAGCGGTTTTATTCTTTTTTATATAAGAGAAAATATTAAATGACATTTTGATCGGAAAAAATGTGTGAAATGTAAAATTGATGCATTCTGATTTCCAACACGTCATCAAGGCATTCCTGAACAACGTGTTCTTCGCCGCCATTTAACCAATTTGACGCGGGAATTGGCGCCCCACTTTAACAATCTACAGTCAAATAAATTCAAAGAGCACAACATGTCGATGTAAGCTTTATTATCGTTCAATAATGATTTGTGGATGCTTTAAAAGTTAAGTAAAATTATACGCAATTTTGAGAATGGTCATTTAAATTCTACTTAAATAATAATAAAGTAAATTGAATTTGCAGCCCTTTAAGAAGATCTATGGGAATTTGAGTCAGTAACTGGCAAGAAGAATCCAGGGATCGTGTAAGACGGCGAACTGTCGTATCGAAAGGCAAAACTCACTTTGGGGCGCTGAGCCGACGGAGTAGTTGAATTTGAAGCTAATAAATCAATTTACTCCTTGAATCAGTGTAAAAGGAATAAAGCAAAAGAAATAATATACTTTCTACACTGTAACAATAAGTACCCATTACGTCTCATTACTAAAAGAAGGATCGCGCGGTGGTCCAAATTTTATTACAATATCTATTTATTTATTAATACGCAGTCAAATACAGAAAACGCACTTGATTTACATTGCATTTCATTTCCGATACTCATACATTTCATACGGAATTACTAACACTCACTTACGTTCACATATCGCGAAGAAATATAGGTACAATTGACAAAGGCGCATTGTACTACGCAGACAACGTATCATAGGGATACTAGGAGGGAAACCTCGAAAATATACATTTCCATCCATCCATCAGCCTTTAGAGGTCCACTGCTGCACAAAGGCCTCCCCAAAACGGCACCCCTTCAACCGGTCCAGTGCGTTCTGAATTCAACGATTTGCCGCTGTCTTTTGCCCAAACGTGGTCGCCACTCAAGGACCTTTCTTCCCAATCGGTTATCGGTCCTTCCAGCGATGTGGCCGGCCCACTGCCACTTCAGCTTGCTAATTTTGAGAGCTACGTCGGCAAACAATGTTCGTCTACAGATTTCATCATATCATATAAATACAAAAGAATTATATCATTTCATATAAATAC
Organism: Cecropterus toxeus; assembly: GCA_018249875.1. Classification (NCBI taxonomy): domain Eukaryota; kingdom Metazoa; phylum Arthropoda; class Insecta; order Lepidoptera; family Hesperiidae; genus Cecropterus; species Cecropterus toxeus. Next base: position 3,645 of record DWNE01006562.1, read on the forward strand.
AAAAGAACCCTTTTAACATTGGTTTAACACTCCTTGTAGTTGTATATGCTATTGTCACATAGTCTATGCTTGATATCACACAACACACACAACACTGATGCAGTTAGGAGGTATAATTTTAGTTTATAGCAGTAAGTTGAAAAAATACAGTATTTTTGACTCATAAACATAATATTCACAAGTCAAAACTTCAGATAACAATGATCAAATGGTTATCACTACTATAATGTACAATAATCAAAGATTATTTCGTACACATTAATAAAATATCAAAGATAATGGTAGTTACCAAATGTTTTGTTATCATTTGGAAACATTCACTCGAGAAATTACTTCCTCTGATTATATCAATTAAAATATATGTTATGATTGACTGATTTACATTGCAATTATAATTTATAATTTATAAATTACTGACAGAGACAAACTACTGCATGATAAAGAACTGTACCACTATAACTTTATATAACTGGATAATTGATATCATGACTATGTTTAAAAGATCTATGGTGATTAGTTATAAGTTCAGTGTTACTGATAGTCATATTATGTCAATTTCATTTAATTTATTATCATGATATCAATAAACTATGAGTGAGTCTATGGTATAAAACATAACACTTTTTGACAAGTCTATTCCCATCAGTGTATGCTAGATTCAGATAAGTCACATAAATTGATAAATGAACATGACTTAGCAATTGGTTCTTATTGTTTTACCTATAATAAACCTTGAAAGGTTTTTCATTCGATTTAATGACGGCAATTCCATTTCTGATAAGTGGAAAGTACCTAATTGCAATAAAATCTAAAAATGAAGATAACATATTAATATTATATAGTTATGTTCAAATGGTTGTATAAAGCCTGCACCTTTTTCAATGTTTCTTATAAGTTCAAAGTAGCAAATGAGCATACAGTTCACTGTCTGGATAATAGTCACTGCTACCCAAGGACATCTGTAAGCAAGTATGTATAGAATAGGGTTTTTTATATAAAGTTAATGCAAATGCTTTTGCTCCTCCTAACAAGTAAGATGGTGGCCACATATGAAAGTCAACCAGAAGATTTGCTGCGCTAGGTTGTACCTCCCTGGTGAAGCCTTGATCATTCTACCACCTTGAAAACTACCACCTGATTACCATATGTATATAATGTAATAATCTACATGGTTATGTATTTATTTTGAAACATAAGTTGTAATATAACTCTGACTATGTAATTTTAACACCTGTGTCAATAATTTTACTATGTTTTTAAATAATGTCAACAAAGTACTTTTGTTGATGGTATTGATAAAACTGACAAACTAATCAAAAATTCAGCGAAACAGCATAGTTAAGTTATGCATTGAAAACATGAAAATGAAATGATAAGAATTATTATAATTAAAATTAAAAAACGAATTGAAAATAATTTAATTTAAACTTATCTACCCCTAATGCTACAAAATTATAACTTTTAAAAACAATTCCACATATTAGCGGAGACTTTAATTATGATTCTTGTGTGAATATGTGTATTGTAATGTGTGAATAGATGTATGAATTAAACATTGTATGTTTCCTAAAGATTAATGAAATAAAGTAAAAAAAACAATAGTCAGGCATAAAGACAAACAAACATGTATAAAGATATGAGTCAACTCACTTGGTCCTTTGTGTCCTTAGCAGTGTTTTCTGTTTTCTGAACAGTGGCTCCATCTAGATCACCCATCCTTGGTTCTGTATCACTTTCCACTTCAAAGATAACCTTATAAAGATCAAGGCCCTCAGGAACGTTAGACTCTATGTTAGCCTCTGGACGTATTGTAAGTTCCTGGTTGATCAACTGGCTTTGACTTATGCGAAGGGAACCTTGGAGGGACTCTGATATGGCCTAAAATTGAGGAAATGATTTTAATATTACACAATTAAACATAATAAAAGAAAAGATGAATTTACCAAAAAAATGTGCAAATCACTTAATAAGTATAATATGGAAGTACTAATTATGTGCATTATAATTATAACCATAAATATAACAGAAGAAATACCATGAAACCATAAAGAAAAAAAACGTAAAAAAAATTGATATGTTTGAATTTCAACTAACTTTTAAGCACAATATAGAGATACAGTGCAGTGCACTTAAAAATACATCTTTACATAAATACCTTGTCAAGGTAACAGCAATAATTACCTGCATTTTCACTATTCACCTAACTGCTAAAGATATATTATGTTTAATTATAAGCCAGTATTTAAAAGAAAACACAGTGATAAGGCGACTTAAGCAATGTATGCTTGACTGTTTAAGAAATAACTGAAATACTTACGTCGCTCAATATGTCCTCCAAGTCGCAACACACATTTGTAGACAGCACTGGAGACGGACTCGGGGTACGAGATCGATCCGAAAAAAACTCAATATCTACCGGGTCCAATAACTCATTTGTACGACATTCATTGAACTCCATCACTATTTGCTGTTGGGAAACATCGCACCATTTAATTCACTCACAGAGTCGATGCAAAATCGCAATTTTATCGACGGAAAGTAATAACACTAATTTGATTTAGTCTTACCCATCGGTGATTAGGTTCTCCTGTGAGAACAAGACATTTTAGTAACCGAATATTTTACCGAAACGAAAAAAAAACCAGAAAACTTATATGCGGCAGATATAAAACACAGTATAGCTATATTTACCGATAGTTGATGGATGTAGCAAACAAACGTCAAATACGTCAAAAGTAATGAAAACTCCGTTTTACGAATTAATTTGGAAACAACAATAATTTTGTAATAATTGTTACATACGGTGAATATGCTTCGAGCAGTGTTTTCTTTAACAATTATACTGATCATTACTTTTACATGAAAGCACACTAAATGACTTAGTTATACGATTTTATTGCGATCAGGTATTTTTTTTTCTTACCGGCAGAAACAATTGTTTATCTTCAACTACGTTACTTTACATTACTTTGGTAAAAAAAAGGATAATCAAGGTTTAAATCAAGGCTCTTTATTCTTTGCTTTTATTTAAATTTTATTCTTTTCATGAGCAACAAAACTCTAAAGACTATTATCTATTGTAATAAATCGAATGAAACGTAGTTTATTCTCACATTAAGTGTAATTATGATATAGTATATCATAACGTTACGTACTAATGCATCACATTAGTACGTAACGTTTAGCATGAATAAAGTATGCGTGTATCCGAACTTATCTATCTAAATGTCAATGTTGGCGTCCGTTTCGTTAACGTCAATTTGTTTTCAAAGTTTTGAATTTTTCTAAGGTGTATGTTTAATTTTTTAGTTGAAACAACGTGTAAAACTACAATAACAAGGCATTAGCCGTGATGGAAACCTCAGTAAATGATAACGAGGCTCACCAATCGTTCAAATCGCCGCCAAGACGAAGGCGATCTACATTTTTCGAAAGACGCGATTCCATACGTGTGTATTTGTTGCTTTCATGTTAAAAGTTAATTATAGTTAACTAAACCCAATATGAGACTAAAAAGCGTTCCTCTTTTCAGTTCCACACCCGATATCTGAAGATATTGATACAAACTCCTGCAAACAGACTATTGAAGCAAACGATGAGCATAATAGAGACCTCACGAAGTATGACACATTCGTACATATTTCCTTCCTTCAGCCTCTTGCCTCACTGTGGAATTTATTTAAAAAATAAAACAGCATAGTGAAATACACTACATTTGCCAAGTAAACATTGGTACACTTGGTTTTTACTGTAAAAGCATAATGGTATTTAAGTATTTGGTCCTTTCTATATGAGGCTTAATATGTAAAAACTTGGAATAGACAAATTTAATAATACTTGAAATTCACACCATATACCTTTCATTCGCTAACTTCTCAGTATCCTTTACAACTACAACACAAACTGATCAATTTTATATTTTTATAGATATTATGAGTCACTACTGGCCGAGAAGGAGCAATGGAAGAAAGAAGTAAACAGCAGGCGAAACAAATACCATGATCTCAGACAGTAAGCTCTATGATATTAATTTATAAATATTTATAGTTTAGAGGTGCTTCAATTTATAAAGCTACAATCATTAAGTTAATACTAAATACTGATCAAATATTAATTTCAGGCAATACCAGATGGCCACAAAAGCTCCAAGCCGATCAAGAATGTCCTATGCCGCTCTGTCAAATGATGACATTGAATTCCTAAAAGCAAAAGTTAATCTATCAAAACTTGTTGAAAGCCAGTTGAAACTGCATAAATCTGTAAAAGAAACCCTAGCTCTGCACAGACGAGCTGTAGAGTTGGACGATGTTATTTTACAACATTGTGAAGATAAAATGAATAAAGTAACAGAGTATATATTAGAAAATAGCACAATTGAATGATAAGAAAATATTAAAAATCTTGTATATATTTTGTCTAGGATGTGTACATGAGTAAATGTATCTTACATACAAATATTTAATAGATGTAAATTTCTGCATTGAACTGTTATCAGCTTAATAATGCTATAATATGAAGAATCTAAATTGAAACCCACTTTTCAGTTTTAATAGAAGTTTTTCTATTCACATCTGGTTTTTGTAGGACTTGACTGACACTTGATAACAAAAAACCCAAAATAGTTTTTGGCATCTAGAAATCCCTCCTATCTTTAGAGATGCTTTGGGAAATTAAAAAAAGTAATACTAAATTAGATTTTGTATGTGGCAGGGTTAAACCAAATTGCTTGAGGTATCTAACTGGCCAATGTTAGGCTCCAAATCTCAAATAATATGATATAAAATATGGTCTGTGTATAACCATAGGATCCACAAACAAAACTAACATATTTGATATAGAGATTTGCATATAGCAAGCAATTTTAGCTAGCAATTTAGCAAGCATTAGCAATGTCAAATAAATAATTTATAAATCTAAGCAAAGCACATTGTTATTTAACACTAAAATTTATTTTGTACTTATATTAACTATTGTAAATACAATTTATCATAATTATATGTGTAATATTAATGTGTACTTTGTACATAAAATAACTTGTAGCCTAGTGTAAATAGTTTTAATATACTAAATCGTAAATAAACTGTGCCATTGTTATAATTTTCTTACTTTTTAGAACCTAATTAGATTTTATGTAATAGATACATAAGGGACTCCAAAAAAAACATTTGAATAATAATCATTCATAACAATTTATTTTCAATATTTCATTACTCACAAGTTAATAATTCATTTCACATTTCATTTATTTTATAAATTGATACAATTTAAATAAATTATATACATTAAAGCAATTCATTAAATAAAAATTTCATTGCAGTTAAAACAATTTTCAGATGAAAAATTGTATTTTTAGTTACAACTACATTCGTACTTGTAATACTCCTGTAGTGAAAAATTGGTGTCAGAGAAAGACTAATTGATCAACATAGTTGTTATAATTAACAGAGATTATTAATTAGCAAAGAGGGGCTCTCTTTGCAGAATATCAAGTTACCATAAAATTAACAATGATATTTAATGCCATAAGTACTCACCCAAGTATTCAGATTTGTGCAGGGCACGGAATATAAATTTTATACTGTAGAAAAATGCCTGCGTACTTATGTATATTTGAGTGAAAAAGTAAATTAGAGTGATAAATTAACTCTTACCACTCACAAAAAAGCTTTAAACGTGTACAACTTTATACATCGACAACTTAATTAGTTCAATAATTATTATTTTCAAAATATTACAATTATCCATTCAGTTCACACTAGTGATACACATTATTGACCAATTAATGATACATAATTACACACATTCCTTATTAGGAATTTATTTATAAATTTATACATATTAACCAAATTAATAGTATCAATCCATGATATCCTGGATAATCATGGACCCCTGAATAAATTTATCAAAGTTTTTCATACCATAAATAAAAAATAAGTTTTATAATATTATACACCTGACCACACTTGCTAATATACGGCAGCACAGTTACATAGTGGCAGTAAATGACAATATACATAACAAATGTTATTTACTTCACTTGCATAATATCATGTTTCTTATTGATATAATTAAAAAAATGGCATGTGTAGTGGGCACTGTGCAAAAATGCAGACTATGAATTAAGGATTTCATGAAATTCAATAACTCTATCTCATACATTGTATGTTTGAAACTGTAATTAACAAAGATTAACAAATGGTGTTATGTTACATGTTACTACATATTATAATAAAATATATAGGATAGACACTTTACTATGCACTTAGATTTTTGGAAACTTTTGTGACAAAGTTTAGTTATAAATTTGTTAGAAATACTATTTTCATTTTTACTTATTTTAACTTTAATAATTTAAACATAATGACTGTTATATTTATCATACTCAATTTCAATCAATTCTTAACACATAATCTGTATGAACAGTTACATTTTTACCTCAGTCATCATACCACATTGACAGTATGCTCCAGGAACTCACGTAAACAATAAAGCAGTCTTTAATTTCCTTTTAACTCAATGTTTTGTATGGAAACTCCGTCTAGTTTGAAGTTTCTTCTCTTTGGCAGTCTTGTATTCGCGACGACATGGACTGTTCCGTAAATCTAGTATTGTGTTTACCTTTTCAACTATTGTTCTAGCAGTGTCATGGTCTGTTTCGAAATCGTGTAACTTGTATGTAGTGTTTCCATGAAAGAAATTTGTATTACCTGTAAAAAAAATATTATTTTTAGTTTGTTTTTTCTTCTGAAAAATCTTTGAAATATACAACACTAGCTGCGCCACGCGGTTTCATCCGCTACTACATAAGAAAGAAAAAACAAACATATATGTTATATAGCCTTTCTCAATATATGTACTATTCAACACAAAAAGAATTATTCAATTCGAACCAGTAGTTTCTGAGATTAGTGCATTCAACCAAACAAACTCTACTGCTTTATAATATTGGTATAGAAACAATAATAAACTACACTTGAGAAATATCCTTTTTTCCTTAAATTATGACCTACAGTTTCATATCTTATAAAATAATAGTGATCCCAGTAAACATAACCAGTGGATACAATTACAATGAACAAATATATGTAGGTTATAGAGTAAATCAATGAGAAATAAACTTTAATTCCCACTTGTAAGTGAATTTATAACGTTGAATATAGTGTTGCAAGGTATTATGTCTCCCCCGTTCTTGTGTTCCGTATTATTAATATTTACTGTCTTACCTGAACTACTCCGATCATGTATTGCTGTGTCGTGATTAGGTGAGTAGACTATCCTAAAAGTAGTTCTGCTTGCTTTTTCTTCCAAGATCTGACACCAAGCTATTAAATTAATGTTGTGGCGAAAATATTTTGGCCTCGACTGAAAGAAAGTTAAAAATTATTAGAATAATCATATTTAATCTATCACAATATTTTAAAATATATCTAAAGTACATACCCAAAATGCATGTTTTTGTGCCACAAAAGGTACAATTTCTATTGTATCCAAGGATATACCAAGTTGGACAGGTGTGTTTGCACGCATTTTATGCAACAAATTAACTCTGAATATTTTTTCTTGTGGTGCATCAGCAATAACTCCAGACTGTGAGAATCTTTTGACATCTGAAATAATGCAATTTTTTATAACTTAACAATTCAAAATCATCCTCTTCATATTGGAAGAGGATGATTTTATAATCTGTATAAGAGCAGCAAAGTGCACTTAATTTAATAGTAGATTTACCTTCATCAAGAGCTTTCCTGAAAATTTCTGAAGCTTCACCCTCTCCTGCACTATGTTTGGAGGTATTTACATGACTTTGACCTGAATCAGAGGGCTTTTGAAAGAAATGAAATGGAGGTCCGATGTGAAAAGGCAACTCAATATCTGGTATGGGAGTTGTCACTTGGCTTAGTGCTATTTTGGTCTTAAGATCTACTAGACCAAGGCAAGGGAATCCAAATTTAGAGCATGGTTCATTGGCATCTAGGCAGGGAAATGCCCAGTCGACTTCTCCATCATCTTCTGCTAGGCAAAGACCGTAATCATGAACTGATCCAAGGGTTATTTCTGGATGTTCTATGCTGTAAGAGATATTAATACAAAAGTTTAATACAACATTTTTTATGATAAATACCTATTTATTACAAATATTGGTTGTTATCTCAAGACCAACTGTAAACCTTTTGTAGTTTTATTTTGTCTAATTTTATATGATTATTTTGGATATTCTGTGATAGCTATCTGACAGAAACAGGTTATATGTTTTGCTTGCATTTTCATTTGCCTATGCCTGGATTTACTATTGATTACAAGAACAAATTATATTACCTGTACTTATAGCATATAAATCCAATCAAGTCCTTGATTTTCGAGTTTGCAATGACACAAACAATCAGGGGGTAATTTTGATGCTTTTCTGGGAGCGTTGTCATAAAAATTTTGAAAGTTTTAGTTGGTGTTTTCATTTGGGCAGTGCCATCAAATTTTGCATACTCCAGATACTGCCGATGGGGAAGTTCTGGACACTTTTCCAACTGTTCTGCTAGTAATGACTTTTGTTTTTGAAGCTTCTTTACTTCCAATTTGGCAAAAGCTTCCTCAACTTCCTCATTTGTAAGCTGTGTTGATGAGTCCTCCCATTTTATCACTTTTATTTTAGCTGCCTTCTTCAATGCCTGCTCCTTTTTGTCTAGTCTCTGTGCTGTGTTTGATCTGTGCCTAAATCAGTAATTGAAAAATGTTATGCAATAATTAAGTTTTCATTCTTTCATATTTTACGGAAAAATAAGGTTCCAATTGGAATTGGCATTTTAAATCTAACACGAAATATTTATATTTCGGTAGCCAACAAATAGGTTGATGCTCATTTTTGTATTTTGATTATATTGTAATATAGAAACATATTGTAAAACATAAATGTGAATTTATTGTGAATCAGATAGTAAAATTAGAATAGTTTGTACTCATTATTAATATGACTATCTACCACAAATTATAGCTTTCACCCAGGGTTGACTAGCAGAGAATGCCATTAAGCATTAAGTTCACTCTTGTAACCCTTAGTTTAAGGTGCTTCAAAAGAGTCACTTAACATGATAAATACAAGCCGACCAAGCTAACTAGACGAATGTCAAACATGACGTCACTCACAAGAATGCAAGTACTGATGATAAAAAACAATAGCAATAATGTTTTTTTTTTATATATTTAGGTTTTCATTGTAACAGAAACTAATGAGTACTACATATTTTGCTTATTTATTTAATTAATAGTAAATCATAATAGATTAAGGAGTTTAGGTGCGAACGGTACTAGGACGAGAGCGGGGCA
>DWNE01006563.1:0-12961 GCA_018249875.1 Cecropterus toxeus
AGACCACAAAAGAAAAAAAGTTCTCTGAGGTATACTATGCATAACTTTAGTCCAACTTTGAGAAAAAGTATATTCTAAATCAATTATTTTAAAATTAAAATTCATTTGTTAATATTTAAAGCATAACAAACTTTAATAAGGTTTTATAATTTAACAGGCATATGACATTTAGTGATGATGGAACAACACTGCTTGGGTGTGGTAATGATGGTCTACATGTGGTTGGGTGGGAGCCAGCCAGGGTGCTGGATACAGTTCCAGTGCATTGGGGGCAAATCCATGATATGACTGTTGCCCAAACTCAACTTGTAAGTAAAAAAGTGTCCCTGTATAAAAGACATTGATGTGGCTGTGGTAATGTCATTAATATATTATAACTAGTGATATACATAAAATTATCAATTATGTTTTAAATTATCAATCTTAACCTAGTCTTAAAAGGATATTTGATAAGAATTACAAAAAAGTACAAAAAAGTAAAACCTTTAATAAGAAATAGTAAAAATATGCAAATCAAAATTCACAGCATTATCTTCTTAGTCTTTATAGTTAGTTTCTTAGGTCTTGATATCAAAGTAACTTATTTCCTATAGATATTATTTCCTATTTTCAACCTATCTCAAATGTGTAAAACAATCTTTCTACTAATTTTAATATTATAAATTTAATCAAAACATTCAATTTTACAGATAACAGCATTTATATATTCAACCTACGTAGTATTATCAGTTGTTGATCTGAACAAAGTGCATCCTTTTGGTGGCCCACCGCCAGTTGTGACAACTAATGTAAGAGATCTCTCCCCATTTCAAAAAGGCCATACTGTCCGTAAAAGCTTTTCAAAAGAAAAACCACCTAAGGAAGGTAAGCAATGGAAATAGTTTCTACAGAAAATATTGATCTGCTTTTTTTCATTTCTGATCTTGTTTTCTGATTCTTTAATTATATTACATGCGATTCGTAAGCAATTATTTATTTTATTGTACCCATATTTGAAGTCTTAAGAAAAGTAGTCTTAAGTCAGCCATCAGGATTAATAGCAAAATAGAAACTAATCTGTGATTAAATCCACAGAGGATTTTTTTAATATAATGTAAAGATATTATGTTGCAATCCTGGTGGTGAAATGTCACAAAGCTCTATCTCAAGATCAGTTTAATTATGTTGCTTTTCTTAAAATTCATTATTATTTTAAGGTCATGTAACATTATATCTATTATACATATATTTTATTTGTATATTACCACCCTTCTAATCTTTACAAGAAATAACTCTATCAATAAAACTGTTTTTATGCTATGAATTATTATTTGTATATGATAAAGTGTATTATTATTACAGTATTGCATAAATCAACTCTCCTCGATGAAAAAACTGCAGAAGAATCAACATCAGGGAATGAAGCTGATGAGGATTCAGGTGCTGTTATACCCAATTTTAATGACTACACTGAAATTTTCCGACCTTCTAGAGCATGTAAGTAGGGACTTATTAGGCCACTATCATAGGTGTACTATTTTCCACATTCTGCCTGTTGAAAAGAAGTGCACAATATGATAAAGATTTTCTATTTTTTGTAGTGACAAGGACTCCCCCTCCAGCGACCAGTTTGTCATCAGAAGATTATTCAATGTCAGGTAAATTAAATGTTTAATGGAATATTTTTAAAGCGACTAGTCAAAGACAGTGAAACTAAAGACATTTTTAAGCAGTGCGTTTTGTAATGTTTTCATTACGGTTACTTGTTACCTACGTGTAAAAAGTGGTACTTATTACATTTTTACATTAGAATTATTGTTGGCAAGCAGCGATATATTATTAAAAATTAAGAAACACTAAAACTATTGTTAAATTTTTACTTGGCTCTCCTGTGAAATTTGCTTTTTAGGTTTATGTTTTTATTGTTGCAAAGCAGCGATTCATTATAATTTGTTTCGATCAGACTCGGCCCCGAAGGCGGAGGGCGCGGCGGGGCGCGAGCCGGCGCGGCCGCCGCCGCAGCCGTCGCCGCCGCAGCGCCAGCGCCCCGACCACTACTCGCGGATACCCACCTCCAAGGAACACTACGCTGTGCTCGAGAAGAAGTCCGAACTCTATACTAGTGAGTGGTGATGGCTAGGTCGCGAATTGGGTCGATAGCTTTTATTACGGCAGTTATTTATAAATATTGGCTATAAAAGGTAGAAAACGCAATTTCGAAATAAAGCATAGGCCTACTTTCTGTTACACTTTTTTCGGCCCGAAGTAACTTTTAGGATGGTGCGAGAGGAACTTAAGTCGTCAATAAATGCCAGAACTCTAGGTAATGTTTGACATCTATGTCTCTATATTTGACGAACAAAATAAGAAGGTCGCCAAATCTAAACATTCGAACGCCCTAAGGCTATTCTGAAGTTAACTAAGTTATACATTTTTTTTATTTCGAGTAACATAATATTAAGATCATGACAATCTTTGTTAAAAATATTTTTATATAGATATGTTTATGGGTATAATTTGTAAAGCATATTCTGCGCATATGTACTGTGTCGTTTATAAGCATAATTAAAAAGCTTGCTTCTTTTTGGGTTATACAATAGCTACATGCTTAACAGGAATTATGGACGGCAATAAGGACGAGGTGCTGTTCACGGCAGCGGACGCACCTGCAACCGAATTTGCTTCTAATGCTCTAACTACGACTACGCTTAACCGACACAACTCATATAAAGAGACCAAATCATCGTCTGATATACGTGAGTTGCATTTTCATAATGTACAGCTTTTAATCTTAACTGCTTTTTATGTTTGGTGGTGTTTGTAATCCGAAAAACAACGACATACCGACGATATTCCGATTTGGTCTTGGTTTTGTCTCTACTGACTGCGCTTCCCTTTATGAATTGTAATTTTTCCGCGACATTTCAAGAAACGCTGTGTAGTTTTAGCAGACAGTCAATATAGTTACTTGTTTAGTAATTTATTTAGTAATTTTTTTATTAGTAAATTTTACAAAAACTATATTAGACAAGTATAACAATTTATGAGGACGATGAACTTGCTTTTATTTACATGATTTCTCAAATCACGAGTAAGTAAAGAGTGCGTATCCTATTCCGACTTTCCTACGACAGTGCTTCGACGCCCTAGGAGGCCCCACTTTTGGAAAGTAATTAATATATATTTATTTTTATTTTAGTTTATTAGCTACATTCGGTTTTCATTTCAACTTAGTTAAATATTTAAACATTTTCATTTTTTTCAGCAAGCAATAATCTTCGACCAAGTAATAGCGAAATATCATTGGGTCCTCCATCGTTAGGTCCTCGATCACTATCATTTACAAGAACGTCTAGCCAAAGTTCAAGGTATTTGTTATGTGTTCATTATTATTATTACCTTTTAGCATTTATATAACACAGTGGTAAAGTTCAAATTACTGTAAGGTTTTAGATTTTATTGGAATACTGATTGCATATTAAACTTAAACATGTCATATATCATAAAATTATTTTGATTTTGTTATCACATATTTTCAGAAGGGGAGTGGATAGTGGAGGGCGAGACGCCGTAGTAGTGTCACGGAGCGTTGAAGCCACCAACACTGAACCTGAACCAGAATTCGTTCCCTACGCTATTGATAGGCCAGTTGGCTTAGATTTAGAAGAATTTCTTCCGGTATGTTTTTTTATTATTTTATATTGCTATGAAAGTACAGTTAAGGGTCATGCATTAATTACGTACGACATTTAAGGGGGTGGAGGTTGGGTGGAATCTTATCAAATATTGGTTAGGGGGAGTCAGATCTCGGCTTAATATCATGTAATATTTTGTCTGCAAGAAACTCAAAAGATTTGATTAAGGGGGGGGGGGATGATCAGTGGTTTATTCGCCAAAATCATGTGACGTAATTAAGGGACGCCCCTTTACAACCGGTGTGTTGCATGCTCATTTGCTGCTTCAATATATATAAAAAATAGCTTTACGCTACAAATAGGCGTGTCCTCGGTCGAACCATACGCGTTCTACCATGTTTTGATCACTAGTAGACGTGTGTGAATATCGATCGAATCGATCCGGAACGAATAATACGTACGTTAGAATTATCCGTACACCCTTAATCACCAGACGATCTCAAGTCTTACATAACACTTGTATTCTCGGTATTTTTTCGTTTCCCAGCGTGCGGGCGGCGCGCGGGCGCGCGGCGGCGGCGCGGCGCCCAGCGAGCAGGAGGTGCTCGGCGTCATGATGCGCGGACACGACTCCATGATGGCCGTGCTCTGCGCGAGGCAGCGGGCGCTGCAGGTACGTACCGTTCAAGTTTTTACTCTATCGAGTCAGAAAGAGGGTACCATTAAACGTGCGTATGTTCACTTCTTTGGCACGTGATTGTGACATAATATATGACATATCATTGCAAAAGTTTACAGACTGACATGGTCTAAATCATTTCTAAAAATGGCCCCTGGAGGTAGCAATAAAAGATAAAATGAAACATTGTAAATGGACCATTGCATATAATTTTGCACTTTTCTTGCTTTCTAAAGAGAAATATGGTTGAAAACGTTCGAATAATAAATATTTTAAAGGAAAATATATTTATATATAAAAAAAAAAACATATATTCATTTTAACCTTTTGCAGATATTCCACTCCGTTCGTATAAATAAAAATTTAAAGACTGCATTAGAATCGGTAATTGCACTGGAGGACACATCAGTGATTCTGGATATTTTAAACGTGATGGCGCATAAACCGTAAGTGATAGAACTCTTAAATCGTAAATAATGTATCAATGTAGAATTAATAGACCTCATGAACTTTGTACTTTCAGATCTCTATGGAACTTGGACATTTGCCTCTTGATGCTTCCTAAAATTTACGAGTTATTGCAAAGCAAATATGAATCGTAAGTATATATGTATTTTTACAAATACCATGAAATATAATTATACATACTTATTTTTTAGTAACATCTATAAGGCTTATGTAAGTCTAAACTATTTAATAAATAAATATTAAATACTTTTTTCTCTACTAGATTAATGTCAACGCAGATTATTATTGTTTCATGTAAGCCCTTTACAGCGCAGGGTTAAGTAATATGTTGATGTAACCATGGTGAATCTTAATAGTTAATGTGATTCAAGGTACATGCAATGCGGATGCAACGCGCTACGGCTCATCGTGCGCAACTTCTCGTCGGTGGTTCGCGCGAACGTGAGCGCGCCGGTGCGCACGCTCGGCGTCGACATCCCGCGCGAGGAGCGCTACGCTAAGTGCGCACAGATACACCGCCTGTTGCTCGACGTGCGCGCCTTCCTCCTCAAGCGGCAGACGCTGCAAGGCCGTCTCGGCGCCGCCTTCCGCGACCTACACACCCTGATGCAGCAGGGACTCGACTGACCGCCACAACGCACCCTAGCTTACTGACAGCGCCCCAATCGTGGTCTATAACACCATACCTAAACATTTAGATATGAATTGAAGTCACCGAATAATAAAGAGTATGACAAGTACATATATAAACGACGTTCACGAACAGAGACGCATAATCCTTATATAGAACAGGCGAGCATTGTGAAGGATATTTAATATTTATGTTACATTTTCATCTGTGCTTGTAAAGTATCTAAATGTAGCACTAACGTAATTGTAATTTTTGAGGTTGACATTAAACCTCATTACATTTCTGGTTGGTCATCGAAATTAATAATCGTCTGAATATGCAATTTCATGTGTAATTTAGTTCCTAATAGTATTTTCAACTATTCATACTTTTGGCAATTATGTAATCGTTACGAATCGCTATTGAACCATTTAAATTCACCTTATTATTGAACCATTTAAATTCATCTTATTATTGAACCATTTACATTCACCTTATCGAAATTTCGCTTTATAGCGCTTTATCGTATTATGAAAATTTGATTGAATCGAAAATCTCACTACCATACTTCTCACTGCTCCCCAAGCTTTCCGATATTATATTGCATCAACTTACATGTACAGCACATGTGTGCCAGTATATGAATATTAAATATATTTGTTAACTACATTATAATCAAGGCGCTGACGGCACTGGGGTATCTAAATCGCATGTGGTGTGACAAACTGTACCAACGAACCGTTTATTTATATAAAATGTGCGTTACTTTAATCAATTGACATAACATATTTTTTAAATTATTTTTCCCTTTCATCATTGTTTTGTGTACATAATACAATAATACAAAAAATATTAATAATGTGTTTAATGGGTTGTCTTTGTGGGTGTATAACAGAAAATGTTACAATTTTACAATCTGTAAGTTTATTTGTAGAAACAATGTTCGATCCGAGTACTGTAAAGCTCAGATAAATCAAAAATTAATTAGTGTAATATCCGTCCATTTCAAATTTACAATGTAAATGTAAGATAAAATGCATGATTCATTACTAAACAGCATTTTACATTATTTAGTATTAATTTAAAATTTTATAAAGGAAACAAATAAAGAATTTGTAGGATTAAAATTGAGAAATTAAAAAATTAAAACTAATTTATATAGATTTTAAGTAAAATACATAATAAACGAGAAGTAAAATTTACCATATTAAATAAATTTACATAAAAATGTTATTGTTTTGAAACGCACTTACAACTTTACACCTATAACAAAAGTTTAAGGATTAACACAAATAATAATTTTGTCAAATTAATATTTAAAATGCATATTAATGAAATAAAAATGTTTTAATAAGAAATCTTTATTTAAAAGATTAAAAGCTGTGTTCAATGTACAAATTGTTAACTTTTCATTGCAGTAGATTCTATAAAAAAACATTTTAACATTATATATAACCTTATGCATAGAAACCAGGGATGTTGTGGAGCTCCGTATCCGTAAACTATTGGATAACCGAATTAAAAAAATATCCATAACAACATCCAATATAAATGTTTTGGATAAATTTGGATATGTTTCAAGACATATTTTGTTTTAGTTAATAGCATAAAAATAAAATCAAATTATTATCTATTTGTATTTTATGTTTAAAATTCCATAAAAATAGAATATCCGTAACCTAGCTCCAGTTAAACTATATGAAACTAATGGACAATTCGAATAATAATAACATATCTAAAACTGAAACTGATATAATTTTATTCTTATTTTCATATCCAGATCCGTAATTGCATATCCATAACATCCCTGATAGAAACTAAATGTTTGTAATGATCAATTAATCTGAATCTCCAGTCATTTGCAATCTTGTACGTCTAACTGGGTTACCCTTACATATGTTACATTATTGACATGTAGACTGACAAATTGTTTCTTTTTATTAACTGCTTCAATTGTGCAATATCAAAGTATGTTTCAAGTCATATTATGTAATAAAATTATGTTACAAATTCACAGCATTTTTCAATACCTAATTTCTATACCTAAAATATAATATATGATACATAAAATATTTCATGCCAATTTAATTCCATTAATTTGCATTTAAGATTTGACATTTACAGTTAAGTTTTGATTTAAAGATTTTAAAATCAAAAGTAATGTTAAAATACAAAATTTGTTGAAGGTGAACCTGAATTTCATTCTTGATCTCCAATCAAATGCACAAATAGCAGCAATGTACCCATGAATGAGCGACCCTTGTAAGGTTGAAGCACACCTTTAATACATGATACAACATTGTTTTTGATTCCTTTTCGTTTAATTCATTATAATACAGACAGTAAAATGTATCACCTATGCTCAGTCCAGCCTCTAACTACAACAATGACACACAGTACACAAGGACAGTAAAATTCTTGTATACTTTTTTTTATAAATATATGCTAACAATTAATTGTACTGTTACAATACATAAAGCTTTGTAACAATTTAAATCCATCCACTTACTACCCAACAAAACTTTGCTTTAAAATAATGAAATGGACATAATTAAATAATTTTATACAGGTGCCTGTCAATTGCTCTGACAACTGATAAACGCCTAGCTTTTAAATTTTAAAGATTTTAATAACACCATGTTAGCATGGTGTCGTTAAAATATTATATTGCTTCCAACTACTGTTGTACAATATGTCAAAAGAGAAATGAGATGAAGCCATATATCATCATATCGTTTTAAATACATAGTTATGTTATGCTTTTCTGTCACTCTGTATTACTTCCTTTTTTTAATCATGCTGTATTTACTTGGAGTATCTGTGTTTTTCCTTTTCTTACGAAAGTTATTCATTTTTTTCGCTAGTATTTCATCCGGAACATCTTTATCCATTTCTCCATCATTTTCTGTAGTTTGACCATCAGCTGCCATAAGTCTTTCTATTTCTGGATTCATGCCTTTAAAAGAAATTCTACCTTCTAATAAGTCCTCGCAGTATATAAAGCTAGACTCTGTTATGTAGTTGCCAACGTCGTGGCGAACTTCTTTTGATAGTTTTTCTGAGTACAGTTTGTCATGATCCTCGATGTTTTGATGTTCCTTCTCTATTCGCTCCTTCGTTTTCCTCATAAACTTCATGTCCAAGACAGATTTTGGTAATTGCGGTTTCTTTTTTGCAGCCATGATGTGTCCAAGTTAAAGGAATATATTTATAATATAAATTTAACCTTAAAACTACAAAAAGTCAAAAATATACTATCCTTTCCTAGTTTCCTCGTATTATTACTATTTGACATTTTGGACAACATTGGTTTTGTCATTTTTTTTTTGTTAATAATTATTTTTACAGCCTTGGCACAACGCTTTTAAGCCATACTTTATTAATCTTTGCGGCATTTTATTTTTTTATCGTCCTCGATTATGGCTAAATTGGTACAGTGACGCTTAACGAAAATGCCAATATAGCGAATAACGATAATATTACATTTAAATTTCTTTATTCATTTTTGTATCGATGCCGCTCGTTGATATTTTTGATTTGAAATATTATAATCTTCATATTTGTTTCATTGTGCTATATACTTAGTTCACTTCGCAATCTTGTCTTATATTGCATTACTTGTACGAACACGATGTTTCACATCTGATAGGCGTGCCGTGACGGGTTTTTGGCAGTAAAAGTAGTTACTGGTATACAAAATCGTCGTGTACTGACATTTAATTACACACAAATTACAATAAAATCATAGTAATATAGCCATCCACCTTAGAGCTTGGCGTTACGTCCGTTATATGAGATCATTTGAAAACTAATCTATTGATTACTTATATTATTTTGCCAAGTCTTTTGATACGATAGTAAATTAATTAATTAATTCAATTCTAAAAATAAACGATAACTTAGTTCGGCACGTCAGTACAGCTGTCAGTGATTTGACAAAAAATGACAATGACAATATTGTCAACAAACATGGTCTTAATCTTAATCAAAAACATGTGGATTGTGAAGTAGTTGCGGTTATATTTGTTTTAAAATTTATCAGATATAAACAGGGTTATTTTTATATTGTAGGTCTATAATATTTAATTACAATGCAAGTTTCTGAAATTGATAATGTTAAGATTTATAATCTTAGTGCCGGCAAGTCGTTACCTGATGTAAGTTTTGATTGAGTGCTTTAATAAAATTTAGTAGTATTTTTTTTCCTGTAGTTTTTTTATGTAAAAAATATATTTCTATATATTTTGTGCATTTTACAGTGGTTGACAGAAAGAAAAAAGCGTGCACTTTTGAAAAAGAATGTAGACTTAAGAAGGAGAATAGAACTCATTCAAGAGTTCGACATGCCTGGTGTTAGCACCAGCATACGAGTTTCTAAGGATGGACAGTATATAATGGCAACAGGAATATACAAACCAAGGATCAAATGCTTTGATGTCAATAACTTATCTTTAAAGTTTGAGCGCTGCTTAGATTCTGAAGTTGTTACTTTTGAAATACTTAGTGAAGATTATTCTAAGGTAAATTTCTGTTTGGGTTTTGAAAAACGTGTAACTACATTACTAAGCAAATATTGCAGATTTTATGCAAATGTATTTGTTCCAGATTGTATTTTTACAATGTGATCGTTATGTTGAATTCCATGTGGGTCACGGTAGACACTACAGACTGAGAGTTCCACATTTTGGCAGAGATATGGCATATCACAGACCTTCCTGTGACTTATTTGTTGTTGGTGCATCCAGTGTAAGTTATGGTTTAAGATCTTTATTATTTCTCATCAAGAATTTACAATTCACTTACTAAAAACGATTATGTTGTGCAGACAGTAAGCAAGCAAAATTTACCAAATTACAATAAGTTACAATTTTTTACCTAAAATTGAATAAAAGTGTGTAGTTGCAGAAAGCAGTAGCAGTCTTAGAGTGATAAAGTACAGCTGTACTAGCATATATGGCAACTAAATAAATTGCACGCAAATCTATACATCCATTTTTTGCATTTATTTTATTTATTATATTACTTATTTATTTTCATATACATTTGTTTCTAAGTTTCTGGTAACTGTTATATACCACTAGATTCTAATTTCCGATTCCTTATGTACTTTTATGTAATAACAAACAAAATCTTAATAATATTAATTTCAGGAAGTATACAGATTAAATCTAGAAGTAGGTCAGTTCATGGCACCTTTTGTTACAAAAGCAAATGAAATTAATTGCTGCAATGTGAATGAGGAGCATGGCTTGTTAGTTCTGGGAACTGAGGGCGGTCAGGTTGAGGCGTGGGACCCACGATCAAAATCTAGGCAAGGGCTGCTAGATTGTGCTCTTCATTGTACTGATGGCGATTATAGGTGAATGCTTGTTATATACTTTAACTTCTTTTTAACCGACTTCGAAAAGGAGGTGGTTATATGTTTGACTGTATGCATTTTTTTTATGTATGTTCACCGATTTCTCTGTCGTTTCTGGATTTTTAAAATTCTTTTTTAAAATCCAGATTTTTGCTGCCACTAAACTATTTGTCTATTAGAGCATATTACTAACAATTATTTAAAGAGTTATAAATGATGTAGAAAAATATACACATTTATTTTTAAACTGATGTCTATTTTGTGTATCAAATGTGTCATATTACACATTTAACACACATATTTACGAATAACATCACATTAATATACATCATTTACCATTTCAATCCGATTTTGTTTGCTTGTTTTTTCTTTCATTTTGTATATTTTATTATCAGTTTTCATTTACAGAAATAAATCATTGCCCACCATAACAGCTCTGAAATTCAATGGAGCCCTACAAATGGGTGTAGGAACATCATCAGGACATATTTTGCTGTATGACATCAGATCAAGCAAGCCTCTTTTAATCAAGGACCACATGAATGAAATTCCTATTAAATGTATAGAATTTCATAAAAACATGAACTATGTGTATTCTATGGATGCTAATGTTGTTAAAATTTGGGACAGCAATAGTGTAAGTATAAGTTTGAGCTAAGTTTAGATGTCAGAACTTTTTTTTTTTAATATTGAAATAGCAAACAAGTGTACAGTCCACCTGAAGGTAAATGGCCACTGCTGCCTATGGACAGCTGTAATCAACCCCAGATATGATAAATTTTATCTGAAGTTAGCTACAGATGTATTGCTATCCTTGAGGACTTAAAAAAAAAACACGCTTTCTACACTCATAGCCCCGCAATAGGATTTTCTCCTCTGTCGTGGGTGCCATGGACACACAAACACGAATACACATACACCCAGACCCAGAACAGAAATCTAAACTCATTATTCTAATTTCTGTCTGGCCGGGAATCGCACTCTGGAACCACTGCGTGTCAGTCCAGTATGGTGACCGCTGTGCCACGCGGGTCGTCAATTAACTTCAGTTAGAACCCCTGTTTTAAATAAAGCTGCTTACTTATGTCCACGGCCCACAGTAACTATGTACTATAAGATGTTTCATGCTCGTTTGGTAATTCAGCACCATAAAAATATTTAAATTAAACAGTTTCACTTCAAAATAACTATCTAAAATTGTATTTTATCAGTGCTTTTCATTTTCACCTTGGTTTGTAAATGCAATTCCTATTTGCAAATTAGAGTATAAACATGATGTGTTTTGCTCAAAAACATAACATTATCGTATGCAAGAAACATGAAAAACCGGTAACTATCAGTAAATTATTACCGGAATTACTGCTATCTTTGGTTACGGGTCATTTACCTCGACCGGCATAGAGCCTTACTGACTTGTCTGACAACGAGTGGTCACAGCACACAGGTAAGCGATGTTACATATATTTTTCCCAGGAGACTTCGCATAATCAGCAATAGCATCTTCAATATCAATTCAGCATCTGTTCGCACCTTTGAGAGCTATGAGGGTACATAAGAATAAGGGAATGTAAAATGGACTTAAAACATGTCAATAAAGTGAA
The DNA here is from genome assembly GCA_018249875.1 of Cecropterus toxeus. Taxonomy (NCBI): domain Eukaryota; kingdom Metazoa; phylum Arthropoda; class Insecta; order Lepidoptera; family Hesperiidae; genus Cecropterus; species Cecropterus toxeus. The sequence continues at coordinate 12,332 of DWNE01006563.1, forward strand.
CTTGACAAACAACGTCTTTTAAAAATATAATAATTTAATTAGAGTTATTCAAGTATATAAAACAATAGTAATATTGTTTACTCTTATTTACTTACTTCTTTTCCCCGGGTTTATAAAAATCGCTTTCTACACTAATAGCCCCACACTACGATTTTCACCTGTGTTGTTGGTGCAAGACACACACAAAGACGAAAACACAAACACCCAGACCCAGAACGGACATCTAAATTCATCATTTAGATGTCTGTCTGGTCGGGGATCGAACCTGGAACCCACTGCGCATCAGACCACCACAGTGACCACTCGGCCACACGGGCGGTCAAGTAATACTGCGGGCGGGTCTATAATATTTCATTAGTAATTTTGATTACGACTCTATATATTTTTACGAGTATGTAACGAAAGTACCTATTACCTATTGGAAACATGTTTCATGGTCAATATTAAATTAATGTGTCTACTTTTCACTCGCAAATTAAGGCCGACATGCAAACTGTAAAAATAATTGACGTTACGGTAAAAGTTAACACATGATTTTAAAATCATGTGTTAACTTTTACCGAAAACATTGCTATGTGGAAAAATAAACTACTTACATGATTATTATTATTACTATGAATCCAAGGGAGC
>DWNE01006564.1:0-12960 GCA_018249875.1 Cecropterus toxeus
GAACTCATTGTTTCTACCACCTGTTTAAGTACGATAGTTTAATTGTTTTTTTAACTTTAATAGCAAATAATAATTATTATCTGATGTTAAATAGCTACTGCAACTAAAATTAAATATGTAGTCAACCTTATGGTTACATATTTATTATCAGTCGTAACGCTTCTTATAAATGTCTCTCTCTCTTGCAGTCTAACTGACGTATAGTAAGGTCAAACTCTCCTTCAATGTATTTGATGCATTAGAACAATTCATCACAATTCTGTTAATCAAGTTTATTGTGACCGATATGTCAATAACTATACAAAACACAGACAATAATTCTGAGTCAACTCCAAGCAATCTAAAAATTTAAAACAATTTTACGACTACACTAAGTTAAATAAGCTCAAGGAATTCCAAACTCAATTATTGTAGGGCTCAATGTTAATTTGTCTTTATATTCGTGGTGTGAATACGACATATCCTAATTAATTGGTAGTAATAAATATTCTACAAGTGTCATTGAATGAAGCATTATCGCACACCATTTATAAAGTTAGAATTAGTCACAGAATTTACATTAAACATGACCAGGTACAAATCTGATTGTGATCTTTGAATGTCATTGAACTTTTTGAACCTCATACAATAAAATATCCATAACAGTTGGCCTAGTTGATACAGTGTGCACGCGAGCGAATAAAATTTTAATCGTTTCTATATTTTTGTGAAATATACTAACTTGCTACCAATATTCTTGATTCCTGGAAAGAAACTTCCATATCCATAAAATAAATAAAATGACAAAATCTTAATTGGAATGTAAGTGCAACGGTTTCTCCATATTTTTGCAAAGTTTTTTTAGAATACGCAGAATGAATTTGTATGTGCCATCGTTAGTATTACGAAATATGTTAAACAAGTAGTAACTAAACACAACATTAGTTTCATGTAGATTGGTTGGCAGGTCTGCGACAAATTCGATTTACGGCCGTGAACACAAAATCCCCAAACTTTGGTGATTTCACGCGAATAATTTCGTATCAATCTTGATGATTATGTCTCTGAGTTTAATGGGAAAAGTTTCGGCGAATCAATGTACCTACAGCTTTCCTGTAAGGTCGCGTGACCGAAACTACGGTATCTACATCTGATTGTGTATTCACCTGCCGTGAACATTTGTATTCGGATCCACGCTTCAGAATACGTATAAACAAATCGTATAGATTATTGACGTTTTGCTTTGAAGCTAACTCAAATAAGGAGTACTGGAAAATATTGGAAGATTTAGAAGTTCTCATCTCGTATTTTCACATTTTGTTTTGTTTTCGATCAGGTATATAGTAAATACAGAAAATAAAAAAAAATATTTCGTGTAACTTCAGAAGTTAAAATCGAACCTAATGCAATTCCACAAAGACTCTGTGTAAAGAAAGTATGGAAAACTAAGATTGAATTTTCCGTAACTTGAAAGCTTGCGGAGCGAAAAAACTTTTAAAAGCTTTTGCTTTTGTTTAGAAGTAAAATAGAGTTCTATGTGTATCTTTGTATAAAACTATAGTACACATTTCCATTAATATCCATCACATTTTTATACGTAAAGTTGTATGTAATATTTAACTATTTACCTAATAATAATAAGCTAATGTAAATTAGAGATATATGAACAATGTACCTAACTACATAATATTGTATAATTTCTAATGATAAAAATGTCCTAATATGGATTGGTCTTAAGCCTCCACACGGACCATATGTTGGTAAATATATGCCGTTCATTATATTTAGGTGCGTAAGCTACAAAAATCTTTCATCTCTTAAAAAAACATGTGTTCGTCTTCGTTCGTTCTTAACTTAAACTCGAACCATGGATTGCCCTTAACTAACATTTTATACCACTAGGCTCACGCTAAAGCTAGTAGATAAAATTAAAACCGTCAGTCCAGACAACTTGTATATATTTTTTACTATCCAGTAGTCCACTTTCGCAAAACGAGAAAAGGGCGAAGTTGCAGGCGAGAACTAGTTTTTGTGATAGTGTTTAGAAATTTCCCCGACATCTAGTTCTGCATATCAAATGTAAATGGGTTTTAATCAGATCAGGAAAAGGTTTCTCTAGCGTAGTAAGCGAGAGATAGAAAAAATTTTCTGTATATACTAGTTGCTGCCTGCGATTTCGTACGCGCAGACTAAATTAGAAACATTTAAACAGTATACAATCTCCTTGGAGGTGGAATATCAAAAACTCCATCTAAGTGGGTTTCCATATCATATATAGAACCTATTGAAATTTCATGGTTCTTGGTTTAGTAGTTTAAGCTTTGCGATGATTCTTAAAGTGAGCATCATTTTGCTCTTCTGGTATATCGTAGCTATAAGACGTTAGACAAGCCTGTTCTTAATCTTACTAATAGTTTTATTTTATTTCTATTTTTAGAAGAGACAAATAGTTTGTAACTTCTCTTTTAGTTTCTTTTACTTTTTAAATGATTTCAAACATAACTATAGCTATTTATATCTTACTAATATTATAAATGCGGAAGTTTGTGAGGATGTAAGTGTGTTTCTTCCTCTTTCACGCAAAAACTGCTGGTCAGATTTTGCTGAAATTTGACGTACAGAAAGCTTATGCTTTGGATTGGTACATGGAATATTGCCTTGCTAATCGTAACTTAAGCGAGTGAGCGAGCGAGTTTGACATTTAATCTCATCAGCATTTGCTGTGTCCCATAAGCCAGACACTCAAAGCCAACACCAATTCAAAAATCATTTATTTAAGATTCTTACAGACATCTTTTATTCTTATAGTCATCAACAGTCGACCATCGCATCGGAAGGAGTACTTTGGAGTACAATACGAAGCCTAAAATAAATCTTAACAGATTGTCTTGGCGGGATCAAAGAACTCTGCGTGTTGATTGATCATTGTAATCTGTTAAAACAAGTCTTAATTACAATAACATAACATGCCATAAAGAAATAGTCGAAGAATAGAAGTATCGACACATCAAACAAGTTTTAGTACACTTATTTTACCCGACTGCGTCAGAAGGAGTAATATTTTTCGAGCGTACGTATGTATGTTTGTTTGTATGTATGTCCATTTCTTTGGCACGCGCTGCAGCCCAAACGGGTTGCCGGATTGTGACGTATGACATTTCGTTAGAATCGTCTCAGTTTCATAGTGACATAGGCTATGTAATTTTTAAAAATGGCGCCTGAAAATAGGGGAAAAAGGGGGAGGAGAGACATGGGTATCAAATGAAAGCTAAAAACCATATAAACGCTAAAATTAATAATATGTATCATTATAGAGAATTTTGTTTTAAGCAGTCGGGTTTTTTGTTTTAATATTTTTAACGATGTTACTAGATTTTGTTTTTTTTGTTTGTTCCTGCATTTTTAAGTCCTTCCGCTGAGCGGGTTCTCTATACAAAAGGCGCTTGGAGTATACTCCACTACGCTGCTTTCCAAAATAAAAAAAGTATAATAGACATTTTTTTTCATTCTAAGTACATTCAGTGCTCTATATGTAGACTTACTAATATTATAAATGCGAAAGTATGTGAGGATGTTTGTTACTGTTTTACGCAAAAAGTACTGGTTGGATTCCGCTCAAATAAGGCACAATGATAGTTGATGATGTGGATTAATACATGGTACAATCATTAACGTGGTAAACGTGACTGAAGCGAGCGGAGCTACGGAAATAAGCTAGTACATATATTATTTATTTATAAGCCAGTGCTCATACTTTCTTTTTCATAATTCTTTGACTTTTACCAACTACTAAGGATAAAGTGATGAAATAATTTATTCCTTTCTTTATAGATAAAGTTGCAAATCGCTTATCGCTCTTAGTTGAAATGTAATGAAATAATCGTAAAGTGTTTGCGGTTTTTATCGGAAAACGACACGTATAGGGTAATGCTATTTGATTTGCAAATGCGGTTACCGGCCACTCTCTCTAGCCCTATTCGATTATTAGATAAAGATATTGTTAGGACATAAGCACATTATGGGCGCGACACAATTTGTAACGCATTGCAGTAAATATAACGATGCAGTTCGGCGTGAATGTCGTGTCATTCCATTATTGATTTTCCTATTTCGGAGAAAGGATTCCGAAAAGAAAGAAAAGTCGAAAGAAATCATAATATATGATCGTGTATAGTATTGTCTAGTAATACTATCCAATAAACATCCCTTTTTTGAATCCTAGATTATAGTTTTTAGTAATATAATATGTTGAAATGATTCTCGCATCGCATGTTTTTTGCAGAATAATTTTTGTCACGGAACGGCAATGTACCGCAAATGACAACATTTTCGTTTTGTAGTTTAAACCCAAATCCGAAGTTCTTTGATTTGAAATTCAATGCATCCTACGTATTTTTTTTTAAATGTATGAGTGATTCAGAACTTTTGCGACTAGGAACGGCCCAACCATATGTTAGCGTTAGCCTTAACCTTGTTGATTAGACACGACCGGACAGAGGCAGCTTAATTTGCATAAAATGTTATTAATAGTTTATCTTTTCGCTTATAAAATAATTATTAAATATTATTAGACATAGTATATTGTTTGTAGTATAATGTCACAACGTAAAGGTAGTTTTCTGTTTCTGTTTTGAAGTTTCTCATTAAACCATGCGACGTAAAGACAAAAATCTATACCTATTATAAAATAATCTTACTTACCAATTTTTGTATGAAATCAATTGGTATTTTGATAATTTTAAATGGACTGTACATTTTATTAAAGCTGCACTACAATTAACGTAACACTAATTGTAAGAATACTACTTTTGAATCATGGTGCTTAATTAATTTTATTTAAGTAACTCTACATTATAAAAAATATATTGAAATAATCATCTGAAAATCCATTCAACCAATGGATTCTCAGATTAATATAAATAAATATCTAAACTCTATTTAAACCAATTATCCTCGGTACGTTTCCAGATCTCATTCTCTACATTTTGCGGTCCTATAAACAAACATGAAGGAAGTTGCTTCCACGGCTTATCGGTGTATTGAACGATTAAAAATGCATGTGCAACAGGAAACGAGCAGCGTTAGTATTTGCATGGCATCCGTATGTATGTAGATTGTTTTTGGTTGTGTGAATTATTTTCAAATTAGTCAAAGAGGAAAATAGTTGAAATATCGGGCCATGGATACTCAAAGACGAATACGCAAACATCCAGACCCAGGACAGAAATCTAAAACTCTTCATTCATATTTCTGTCTGGCCGGGGATCGAACCCGGGACTGCGTGTCAGACTGGTATGGTGACCGCTCCGCCACGCGGGTCGTCATATATTTCAAACATACCTATTATATTAACGCAAAAACTACTTCGGCGGATTTCACTGAAATTTGGCGCACAGATAGTTTCTGACCTGAATTAACACATGAGATTTTTCATTACTGTGGTAACCATAAACGTAGCTGGCGGTGTCGCGGAAATAAACTAGCAATATTAAAAAAAAATTAATAACGTTTTTTCATAGTCCAAAATATAGTTGATTAATTATAGATATTAGGCATCTTGTAATAAAATGCGTGAGAAATGACATTTATCATTCAAATATTGAACACAGATATCTTAAAAAAATAGTTTTAAAAATTGAGAAAGAACGGTGAACCAACGTCTCGTAACTCATATTTTACCTAAACTCACACATTTATTAAAACTTATTTGAAAGAACTACATTTGTAATCAATCTTCTTAATCTATAAAGATATAAATCACTGTAGATAGATGAAAACGTAACAATAAAAATGTAAACAGAAAACACTCAAAGTATCAAGTGTCATAAGATAATATCTTTGTTCTTTGTGACAGTCGTGTTCCAGTTCGCGCCAGGGAAAAGGCATCGTAACCGATGCCGCTGCGGTTGCCTATGAAACACGGGACCCGCTGAAATATCGTGTATTGTTACGAGAGGATATTGTTACGTTATTGTTATGTGTCAAATTTTGATTTGGGATGTAATTTTTATTTGTATATAACGAATGAAAGTAAAGCTGAAGAGTTTGTTTGTTTTGTTGAACGCGCTAATCTCAGGAACTACTGGTTCGTATTAAAAATATTTTTGTGTTGAATAGTACATTCATGCCTTGTTTTGTTTTTTTCTTTACTAGTAGCAGGTGAAACCAATATATAGTATACAATAAAAAACGCCAATGAATTATTTATAATTTACTAAATTATGGGCGCGAGTGAAAGAAAACACGTCTGTTAATTTTTTATTTTGCCTTTCAAGCTGGATTTAAGCTAATCTATTCTCCTTAAAAATAGATTAGCGATGAATCTGACTGACATTTATATAAAGAAGCTCTTTAATGTTTGGTTGTAACTTACACATTTACCTATATATAGATCCCTATTAGCATTTATATAGATCAGTGTATCGTAAAGAACAGTAAACACAGTTGTTTGTTCACGGAATTAGCAAACGAACTGATATTCGAAGGCCGGCCACCGTGGGCAGAGTGATGTCAGGTACCCTTGCGTGGGAAGACACAGATTATGTAAAAAACAAACGGCTTGAGAGCCTTTGCCTTCATTAAAAAACACAAGTTTTGTCGATGACTTGCATTCAGCATATAGAAAAGAAACGGATTTCGGCGCTAAAACATCATAAATAGACGTTAATATAAATACTGAATATTATTACAGTTACCCATAACTAGAAATATTAAAAAAAAAAACTGAGGAACTTCTAGCACTTTCAAAAGTGAAAATACGAAACAGTTAAAGTATTTTTGTTAAAACTAAAAGGACTTTTGTTAAAAAAAAAGGAAATTAAGTTCAATGACGCCTTACGTGTTTATCAAATAATATGAATATCATATTATTTTTTTAAATCACACGTGAAACATTTTTTAATGCTCAAGAACATTTTATCATGATAAAAGAAAATCTTCCTAAACATAGAACGAATCGTATCCGGTATCTAATATACACTTAATGACAATTTTAATAGCACAATTCATTTCATATACAGACGAATCACCGTCATTCAGTACAAACACGTTCAAAAGAACCTACAATGGGTGTACTTAAATGGCAATTATTCACATTCAAGCGAGACGCGATCTGTTGGTTTTATAATGAATGGCAAAACTAATTGTCATGGCTTTATGAATAACAGAGCTTAAGCAATCTTTGTTCAGCTAATGTGTTTGTGTGGAATTTAAGTGTTATTTAATGATTGACGAGACATATAAGCAGGTATAATAATAAAAAAAATATAAGTGACGTCGGTTAAAAATATGAACTGCGTCTTATTTTATACAAAGTTGAGTAAACTACAAGGAAACCTAGTGTAGGGCGATTTGAGGGCTCATACTCCACACGTCAAGAACGCAAAACGTCAAGCACCCACGACGTCAGGAAAGCGTAAATTAGATCCATTTTTGAAAAAAAATTTGGTCAATGAATTTATAGATACTATACATAGATATCCTTTTTTACGTGACACACACGATTCATCCTATAAATTTTATGGTTTTTATGGTCAATTTCGTGAATAAAGTTCCTTTCTGTTATTTACCTACGCAATAAAAAGCTAAGTAATAAAACGTTCTCACGCAAGTAGCAATTTGGTTCGGTACTAATTTCCGAACGTCATCCGCCATTTTGTTTTTATCGTTCCAACACAAAATGGACGTGTCTTGGTCTTTATATCTAGCCACGTAAGGTTAAAAGCAGTTTGGAATGTACGTGGTTGTAACAGTAACTATATTTGGCGGTAAATGTTATCGCGCACGTGTCCTATACTTGCGTTGGCACCTGTTGGCCACGTGAGTAAAACGGATGAAAATTCTTAAAGCATTGTTCTGAACTTAGAGTATAGATAAACGAACTTAATAGACTCCTAAAACAAGACGAACACTGAACATTATGTGGAGCAAGTAAGAGTGAGTTATTAATTCAATTCGTAAGAAAGTTAAAGGAACAAAGTTGCACATATGCTAGGTTCATAGCACGTTAAGATATTTTGAAAAGCACATAAAGTAGTACAAAACGAATGCAGTTTACATGTATAAAATTTATGAATAAAGTATTGGATAATGTTACAAATACAATAGATAAAAAATCCGTACAAGATTTTATCCCTTATTTATTTTTAAGCAGATATTAACTGTGCAAAATTAAATAAATCAAGACCCACTGGCCTGTTTGTAAGTTATCGGTTTTTATTGGCTTTTTATGATATGGAAGTAAGCCACTGCCGCCAATGGCCATCTGTTATTAATCCCAGGTTAGATCAGTCTTACTTCAGATTAGCCACAGATGCATTGCTACCCTTGAGGACTAATTTGAAACGCCTCGGATCAGTATGTCCCCTTACACACCCTTCAGACCGGAATTCACCGCCGCATAACACCGCTATCAGGCATAAATAGGATAAATAGGATATTTCAATAAATATTCAGCTTCAGTTTACTATATATATGCCTAACAAAAAGTATCGCCATCGCCCAGGGTTGACCAGGCAGAGAATGCCATTAGGCATTAAGTTTACCCTTGTAACCCTTAGTTTAAGGCGTTTCAAAAAGTAAATAAATAAATAAATAAAAAATAGGGTTCGCGGTGGTGTTTCCGGAGTAGATTTTACTTTATTTTAGGAGTCTGTAAGTTTAGTGTCGTTCTGTATCCTAAACAAATCGAATACGAACGAAGCGCGAGCATCATTCATTGTATTTCCATCGTTACTTCGGAATTCCATTACGCTCAGAACTATAAAAGGCCTTATCAACCTTGACTAAACATTTTACTGCAGAGAACATGGAAAAGAAACATTTTAAACGTTAAGATAATTTATGGAAAATAATATAATGAATGTTCAAGTTCAGTCTATTTACTTAACTTTAAATCCGCTAAATATTAATAAAAGTCGTCTACTAAAACACCTTATAAACATATTTTTTTCTAAATAAAAATCTTTCTAATTATTTAATTAACATGATTCGAATGAACTAACATTGAATTTCGTTAATCTTATGAAGGTTTGTGTATGTAGTTTTGGATTGCACTTTAGGTATAATCAAAGACTACTACTGACTGGCTAAAAATAAACTAACTGTCATACAAAAGTCCATTTTTATTTGTGGATGACTATTTTGATCGGCCTAAAATTATATTAAACATATTTTATTACAGAAAACGTTACATTGATCAACAATGCTTAAAATCTGCATTTAATCCCTATATTTAAATTAGCTACTTCAACTATTATATTGAATCATTAAAATTGTCTAAAAATATTTATTTCCACATCACACTTATAAGCCATCATATTGTAAGATTAACTTCAGTTTGCAAACAGATCGGATCAATCAATAAAATGAATGAAATCGTCCTTAAAACATTGTCGAGATGAATAGGGCCACGCAAAGGCTAATCACGATATGGCTGGCTGAGGTGAACCGCCATCTGTTCCGTTATACTCGGATAGGGTTGCTAGTTGTGAAAATAAAAACTATATTCACCAAGAGAACACAGTAAAACTTAATAAAAGTTTTTTTATAATGTCGAATTAATTTAAAAAATCGTAAAAGTGCGAGTCGGATTCGCGCTTGACGGATTCTCTACCATTATCTATACAAATCGGCAAAAAAATCTGGTTTGTTGTATGGGAGTCCCCCTTAAATATTTATTTTTATTTTATTTTACTATTTATTTTTAATGTGACTATATAACTAAATATTTCGTAATTATTTGAAGCGTCTACCTCTGGCTTGATTATCAAACCAAAAAATCATATTTGTTGTAGAAGAGCCCCCCGCCCCTTAAATATTTAATTGATTATATTTTAGTACTTGTTTTTACAGTGGCAACAGAAATAAATTATGTGTGCAAAATTTCAATTGTATAGCTATCACGGTTTATGAAATACTGCCTGGTGAGTGGTGACGAACAGAAGGTTAGACGGCCAGACATGCAGACGGCCAGACGGACACCGGATTCTTAGTAATAGAGTTCCGTTTTTACCCATTGGGTACGGAACCCTAAAAATGCCGTTGTTATTTTTAAAAAATATATCAATCATAATTAGGGTCGACTGTCAGTCACTGTAACATAATCTTACCATTACTACGGTAGGTAAAAGTATTAGTAGTAGATATAAATTTAAGAAAATTCTCTGTTAGACTTACAAAATGTACGTGTACGTTGATGCTAAGGCAATATTGGTAAAGTTTTGAAGCATAAAGCTTTAGTTAAACTGTCGTAACTAACAAGCGTCGAGACATGTATATTACAACATAGGACTAGACCAATAGTTTGTTGTTTATTGTTTAATTTTAGTTTTTGATGATATTTAGCAACATAGATTTATCTCACTACTCGAGTTTTGCCGTGACCACGATTGCAGCTGGATCGAAATATCGACAGTAAAGAAATTAAGAAACCATATATCGTGGATACCCGTAACATATCTAATTGAATCAATGAATAACATTAATCTAAAATCTTATATCCTGGAAAATTTAACTAAACTTAATCTGACTCTAAGCATAATATAGCTTCAAGGTAAGAAAGTAAACTCCTTGTATAGGAGTAATAATTGAGCCAACCCTAAAACGATGGAACCGAATCATTGTCGACCTTATTACCTGTATGCGTTAATTAAACATTACGTCATGCCCATTTCGATGGATATTCTTTCCTTCAACTCTGCTATTTGCTTTGTTCTTGCAAAATAAGTGAATTCGGAATAAAATTCGCTTTTTGTTGATGCATTAACGTGTTCACGTTTCTATATTGGGACAATCGACCCAAAACGCGCATTTTAGGTCAAAGTCAGTGTCGCCCGTAATTACATGTCGTTGAGTCATAAGGAAAAAAATATAAATAGTGTCTTAAGATACTTATTTGACTTGTTCGATGTTGAATACATGAAATTACAAGACGTGACAATATTTTTTGTTTCTTTTTATTTTCATCTTCAGTTTCTGCTTATGTTCTTTGTATAATATCTACTGCGGTATTTTCTCTATTAGACTGAAGAAGCAAACGATCATGCAGTCCATCTGATGGTATGTGGTTACTACCGCCCCTAAGGGCGATAGTAACCACATAAGGCTATTCCACATGAAGTTACTTACAAATGTCTAAACATTAGTAAGTAACTTCATGTGGAATAGGTTTTATCTGGAGTCGGTCCCGAGGACTAGTTCATGCTAGAAATAGATTGGTGGTGGTACTACACCTGTTCTACCACCTGTAACGTTCTATGTTTAATGCTAAGCTCCTCTTAAAATTATAAATGTAATGGATAATTTGACCAAACCATTCAATAAAATTCCAAGCCTACATTCGGCATTGATAGTATTTCCATGTGGGTGTTGGAATAGTTGAAAGGAATTATACTAATGTAGGTAAACTGTTCAATTCAATTTAGATATGATTTAGGTCTTTGATATAAGATCTAGAGGTTTTATATAATTGAACGTTGTCTTTTCAAGAAAAAATCATCTGGATTTAAAATAACCTACATTTAATTTCAATTTCATTCTTTAACGCATTTTTATTTTTATTAGCTATTAATGATAGTTTTTCATAAATATTTAATTATAATTTTTAATTATATATTTTGCAGCTAAATCATTATTAAATAAAATGCAATTTATCTGCTTATTTTCACATAGTTTTTATTCGAAATAGTTCAAAACTTCGAAGTAGTTAATTTTTTTTTACTCTTTGGACGGTTTCAATTTTAAAAAAGCCTATATTTTCGTATCTTCTGTATTTTCAACTAGTCAATTTCGATGGCAGAGCGTACTCAAAGCTTTTGCCCGGAACTAGGCTAAAAGGTTATGTAAAACGTGTTTACTTATTCGCCTTTATTTATCTACCACACCGAACATTCGCGATAAAGCACATCCATTACTGTATCGTCGAAATGTTCAAATAAATACTTTCTGGTTATTTGCTATTAAATTTGATATTTGAAGGTTACTTAGTGGTTCGATTCCAGAGGTACCATGGCCACTTCCGATGACCTGCGTGGCGGAGCGGTCACCATACTGGTCTGACTCGCAGTGGGTCCAGGGTTCAAGCCCCAGTCAGGAAAGATGAGTTTACATTCTGTCCTGGGTCTAGGTATTTGTTTATTCGTCTGTTTTATCGATACAGGAGAAAATTCCGTGTGGGGCTATGAATGTGTGAGAAAGCGTTTTATTTTTCTATTTATGAGTTTACCGCTAATATATTCTGAGCTTACGTCCATATCCTTTATAAGAGATGTTTATCCAAGGCATTACAACATACTCAGAGGTAGCAACCTCAGCTAAGATTAACCTATCTGTGGTTGGTTATTGATGTCCATGGGTGGCAAGGGCCATATACAGGTTGACTGCATGCTATTATAGTTTGTTACTCCTATGTACAAAAGACAAAGTCATAAACAATTTTATATACGTACTAGCTGTGCCCTGCGGTTTAACCCGCTAGTAGTTCCGGAGTGCGAACTAGTAGTTCCGGAGATTAGCGCGTTCAACCAAACAATCTCTCAGCTTTATAATATTAGTATAGATTTGGTTTCCATTAGAATTAGATTTTTTTGGTGGAAGGCACAGATAGCTAACTGAGGTTTTTTAACTTAGTCTTTCGGGTTATACACATGTATAATAGCTATACTAAGGACGCTAATCGCTAAGGTCGAGAATTGTAAATATTGTTTTATTATTATTTTCTATGTTTTTTTATGAATATAAACAATAGATCTATTACGGTTTATTTATGGCTAGAGAGTCTAGAGACGTCTGGCAATAAATAAACAATTTAAATGTGTTAAATAAAAGTGTTATTTATATCTACAAAAAGGTGTTTTTCTATTATTTCATTGTTTTATAAAGCTCTCAAATGCGAAAACAAGTAATGTTAAATAAAACTTTTTAACAAAAAATAGAAACCGACTTCCATGTCACCAAAAAGCAATAAAATAATTTAAATATATG
>DWNE01006565.1:0-12960 GCA_018249875.1 Cecropterus toxeus
CTTATATCGCTCTAGATAGGTCACCTGGTGGTTCAAATGACCCATCAATTTTTTAACATGGGCTTGTAGTCTATTACGTAAGCACAGAGCCAGTTAAAATAATCAATAGCGTTGTAAGTCAAACAAGTGCTGAAGTACAATGAAAGGCTACTGAAAATTATGTCAAGTCTGGCCTCTAGTGCCCTAGGGAGCCGCAGATAACTTTTAAATTTGTAACAGAAAAGCGAAATAAGCTTTTTTATGTAGAAAAAGATTTTTATGTTGGAAAAGTAAGAATAAAGACTGCGAACCGATTTTCCCGGGCAGTCATAGCTCGGTGCATCGGTCGGTAAAGGGGTCACCATCGATCCGGTCGCATGCTTTAAGAGTTACGAGCGGCGCCAAACTGCTACCAATTTTTGCTCGCCAACAGACAGGTCTGGAAAATACCTTATATATGATTTCGAATAAAGCCAACTCGGCCCTATTATTTTCGCTAGGTTTATTGCCCGCTGGATGGAGTACATGAAATTTAAATTGCCCGTACGCCTGAAGGTTTCATCGGTTTAGGCTGGTTAGAAATTCGAACGTTGTAAAATTTTGTCGTTTTAGAACATTTTATTTTGATGTGGGCTTTAGGTTATGCAATAATTACACTTACTACATACTATGATAAGAATTCATAACAATTACTATTTGATTATAAATTCTTGGTATGTAAGTGGTCATTATCACAAGTTGTTTCAACTAACAGCTCGATACGAACAGTTTAAGTAAGTTGACTTTAGATTGATATGAAGTCGGTTAAAAAAAGTATTGCTTTTTTTAACCTTTTAGGTTTTTCGGAACATCTATACTAATATTATAAAGCTGAATAGTTTGGTTGAACGAGCTAATCTCAGGAACTACTGGTTTGAATTGAATAAATCTTTTTGTGTTGAATATTTAATTTATTGAGAAAGGCTATAGGATATATAATATTGGCGTGTGAAGCCGCGGGGCACAGCTAGTCTATAAGATACTGTAAACCAGGGATGTATAAATATGAAATTTCGGATCTGGGTACAGATATAGCTATAATATTATAGCCGTTTCGGATATGGTTACGGATATATAATTATTTAAGATTATCCGATAATTTCGGTTACGGATATTATATTTTTAAGGAGTTTTAAACGTAAAATAAATATAGGTTTTAATTTGGTTTTATTTCTGTGTTATCATTTGCTATTACAATCAATCATATCAGTTACTATTAAAGCTACCTAATCAATTTTAGGTGTTATTTACTAAAACTAAAAAAAAAACACGCCTCGAAACAAATCCAAAATTAACGGAAACTTGTCGAATACTGTTACCGATAAATACTTATTTCCGATATCCGCTAAATTCGGTTACGGATCTCCATAACATCCCTACTGTAAAGCATAAATAGAACTGGTAAAGCCAAAGAAATTAAACCACAAAATCTTTGCACCTTTAAAACATGATTCACAAATGTAAATAAAAGCGAGATTCGTTTCATCGTAGACAATAAAGTGCAACTTGAATCAGCATTTCCAACATGAGGCACTATGTTGAATATTCAATGAAGATCGGAAAGCTACCCAGTGTTTTTGCAGTTACTCACCCTATCTGAAAGGAGACAGATGTCGGATTTACTGAATGTTTGGAAATGGGATTCAGTTGCGAATGACATTCGTTTAAACCTTTATAAACGTTGCTGGCACATAAACCTTAATACATCACTTTTGTATCATTAGAACTATATTATATCAAAAATGCAAAGTTAAGTGTCAAATTTGGATTTCAGACCTTACTTGACTGGATTATAGACAGATATGGATGTGCTTGTGAGGAGTCGAAGCACAAAGTGCCATATCGCCTTCTCATTATGTATACATATTCATTATCATCATATTCCTTTCGCCATAATACATTTTACTACTATGTACTTAACAGTCAGCAGATGGAGTGTCGTATACATATTTGCAGATATATCTCAAGGTACGACTAAAAATGTTCGGGTCTACATGATAAAGGGCAAAGGTGGTTCATCGTGACATTTGTCGGAAATAGAATGGGGTGTAATAATGGATCCGAACGGAGGATATTTAAACACACATCAACGAGGTAGTTTCACTTATGATATTTACTTTCAATGGTGATAGATAACCTTTCAGTTTTGGCTGATTCATGACATACTTTAGTATTTCGTTCATTCAATCGACTGTAAACATGAATCGACTGAAATGCCTATTTAAGACTAGATTTTCTTTTAACTTATGTACACTAATTTGTAATCCACCTTATGGTAAGTAGTCGCTGCTATCCACTGAAATCAACCTTATATAGAACAGTGGCTCTATCCGAATTCAATTACAGTTGCGTCACTACTCTCGAGGACTAAGATAGTCGCGTCCCATAAAAGTGGTTATCACATTCTTTCACCAGTGTAGCAGTTGTTGCGTCTCAAAAACTGCTTCACTTTAGAAATAGGTGATGCGGTGTTATCTCCCTGGTTGCACCATACTCTTTCTACCATCTCTGAAAATTGTTTGAATTTTAACCATTTTAATGATATCCGTTATATGTAGTAGGTTCATTCGTTGTTCGACTTCAAGAGACACCACCGCGACGTCATCTCAGACTTTAACATCAATGAGGAGCTAAGCGCTCATCATTGATGTTGGGTATCGTTCGCTCATCATTGTGATGTAAGGTATAGAAGCTAACTTAAGGCTGTACCACGTCCTCCGAATCGGTGCTTAGGAACTCAAGTATGGTTCAATACTATCTAGGTTACATTACAGATGTCCATTGGCGACAATTATCATTCAGTGTTTTCTTATAAGAATGAAGTAGCAAACGAGCATGCAGTTCAACCGATGGCAAGCGGCCACTGCCGCCCATGGACATCTGTAAGCAACTTCATATAGAACAGGGATTCTATCTGAAGTCGATTGCAGATTCGTGCCACTCCCGAGTACAAAGATGGTCGCCTCAAGTGAGCCAGTACTGCTTACCGCTAGGATTAGGTGCGGCTGTGGTATCTTCCCGGTCGGACTACATTGGTTCTACTTAGTAGAACCAATGGTAGTGTCAGGTGAACTGAATGCTTCTTTCTTAATTCTATATTATAAGACAGGAACTCAAGTATCATGATTGAGTAATGGAAAAACGGAACCAATTAGACGTTGAAGGTCAGTTTACTTCGGAGATTAATTTTGGCAGGGTGGGAGCGCCGATACTCTAAATAAAATGTGCTTTATTATGTCGTTCGTTAGTAATCTAATCTGTTTACTTCCATGTATTTGTTTACCTGATAATGTACCCTATGTCATTTCATTATGTAACGTTGTTTCTAATTTTGTCCTAAGACTGTCACAATTAATGTGAGTTTCAGGTTCCTAATTGGTTTTACTACGAAATACGAGTTTGTACAATACTTCATTGTCTTGGATTAGGAATATTATATGCTCTATAATTTTAGATAGACTTGGTTTTATTATTATACCCTGTTTTTTTAAGTAAATCTATTTTCCTCAGTCATCATAAAATTAAGCCACCAATAAACTTTATATAGTAAAGCGAGGTTGTCAATCTATATGCAAATCAGGCTTAGCCCGTATTGCGAATAAGTCGAATTTTGTTACACTTCTGTGAAATATTGGTACTATTGTTTATACGCCTTTGTTCGTGGGTGCTGTTGACACTCCCTACTGTTTGCCTATACGAAATGGACGTAGATTGACGTGTGTTATTGAGTGCTCCTCGTACACGTAGTGGTATGTTGACCTTATGGTCCGTGAATGTGGATCAGTACTGGATATCGCTTTCTTCATGAACACAGTTATCTACGACCTGAAAATCAGTCTTGTATATTATACTAGCTGTGACCAGCGGATTACCTCCCGTTTAGCAAAAAATGTTATTACAGAGTAGATAGATTTCAATGAAACTTAGATTAAATGTAATCTTTTCTTCAAATAAAATTCGTAGTTTTGGTTTGATGCGAATTCGAACATACAGACTAGCAGACAGACAAAAATCCTAAAAATGATAAAATGAATACAATTATGGACTCTTCGTTCCCGAACTATTGTACAATGTATATTTTTGAAAAATATACAATGTATCTACTACAGACACGCAGCAATTTGATTTTTATTATATGTATGGATTGTACCGGTCGTAAAGAGACGGGCTTATTAGATCAACGTCGCGTCAATACTGCCTTCATACTTTTCTGGAAGAGATTGCGTCCCCTATTGCATTATTGGCTACGTTGTATAACGAACTTATAAGGCTCTTAGTACGCTCTTGTTGATTTTCTTTCTCACAACGTAATAGGATTTATTTTGTTCAGACAGCTTTTATGGGATTCATGGGAGTTGAAAAACTGTTTTTAAATGATATTCTTGTTTGGAATATAGGTACCTCTTTTTCCTATGGGTAACCATACAATTTTATCTTTTTAACTTAATGATTACCATGGATGCAAATGAGGATGTGCTCTAAATTAATGGCGAATTAATTTGTTTTAACGGTTTATACCGTGCGATATATAGTGGGTAATAGATAAAATGTCATCATCGTGGAAAATGTGTTTATCCTCTTGTTAATTTTAAGATAAACAATATTTCATATGTTTCATATCAAAGTTATTTATGATTTTGTTAACATTCGACACATCTGTATTCAGTTTAGAGCTTGCCTGTGCCAAGTTGATTGCCAAAACCCATAAAACTGTCGTATTCTTTATGCTCGTATGGTCTTCAAATTTCATAAATGACACCGACAGCTTACATAAGTCTACCATCTATCCAAAGTGGATATTTCATAGAAGCATTTTAATATGTGAATGGGTAATTAATTGTAAAATTGAAATGAGATTGTGTTATTTATCGGTTTCTTATCTCAGTCCTTTATCATAAAGCACTTTAAACTGTTTTGCTATTTATTTTTTCATGTAAAAGGGAGAAATATTCTTAAGCTATATTTGACTTAAATTTATTTTTAGGCTATATAAATCATGTTTTTCAACATTCAACTACCGTTGCCAAATAAGTTCGTGTGTTACGTCCAAATAGTTTTCTAGTATTCGTAACTCCATTTGTGTATAGATTATTTGGTGTAACGGCCAACAAAGAACACAATTTGGCTTATAAAGCATTTAAGTCGGGTCATAGCGCCTGAATATTTGAATTTAAGTATAGATTAAGCTCGCACTATCCGGCTTTCGATGAATACATCCGCCATTTTATGAATAATGCGAATGCTAGCAAAGACCGGTGCCAAGACGGGTCTAAAGCTGATCTCTCCAGTGGAGCACTCTTAGGTTTTTCTCGTTCATTGGCCCTGTTACAACATGAAGTGCTTTCGTATTGATTAGACAGAACTGCTGTGTGTTACATAACTATTATATGGAACGACGCGCTCCACGTAGACTGTTTTTAGTATTACCTCGGTAACCTAGTTCGGGCGAAATCGCTTCCAAGGAAAGCTTCTGTATTACTCGGTCTTGCCGCGTGCAATTGGAATAGATTTTTTGTTCACGTCTGTTCTGTGTCTGCGATTTTTTCGATTGTTATCAAAGGTATTGTTGTCTTCAACGAATATAAATGGACTTACCTTTTAATATTATAAACATTTGGAAGACGACCCGCGTAGCAGAGCGGTCACCATATCGGTCTGACACGCAGTGGTTCCCTGGTTCGATACCCGGCTAGACAGAAACGTGAATGATGTTTAGATTTCTATTTTGGGTCTGGATGTTTTTGTATTCGTGTTTGTGTGTCCATGGCATGTCCCACGACATAGGAGAAAATCCTTCTGTGGGGCTATGAGCCTAGAAAGCGTTTATGTTTATAATCTGTGAAATTTATGTCGTTAATGGAGCTTAGACGTAGCCTATTGATTAAATGCCGCTGTTTCTATCTGAGAATAAGATAATGCTATACCCGCCTGTAATATTTTTCGCTCGAGCGTGTTGTAGGTTTATTGTATATTGTATACATAGTTGATGGAACATTAGGAGCCAGTCAGTCTGTTCGGTATGACCGAGCGGTTCGGTGACGTAACGCGAAACCCCTGCCTCAAGAATAGTTGCTACGTGAGTCAGGACGTCCTGTTTCGGACCCTTTTTACGTAACTATGATTTATTGCAAGCAGGAATATCAGATTTTATTGTATCGCCAGATGACTTCTTGGTATTGAAGTTACTGTATTGTGTATTAAGATTTCGCAAACGTTGGGTACGTTTGCCCAATCTTAATATACAATACAGTTAGAAACACATAACACATAAGCCGGCGATGCATTTTCGACTGCCCTGCTGTTACAAATGTCCATAGGCGACGGTGACTACTCACCATCAGGTAGCCCGTCTGCCTTATCGTTAGGTTTAAGTATAAAAGAAGAAAAAAAAACAATACAGCTAGTAAGACAAGTGAATAAGGTTTTTTCATTGTCTAACTAAAATATTACTATAATTCTGGAAGGTACTCTAGTGTTGATTAGGTCAAGCTTATTTCATTATTAATTGTTCTACAATACGTGATAGTACTTTTTATTATACAATCCATTGAAGGCGTCCAATAAAATAGTAATCGAAATAAATCAATCCATACAAATGCTAGCGTTTAAAAACTTTAAGCAGCTTTTTGCAGTCGCTTTCAGCTTTATTCCAGCAATTTATTTTTAATGTACCAAAAGATTCTCACGTACACTTTTGTTTTGAACGCATTGAAGCAATATCTTAAACGATTTAAAGCCCTCTTAAAACAGGCCAAATATTAATAACACCAGTGTTAAGCGCTGTTGTAGTCTGGTAGTCTGGCCTGAAAGGTGAGGAAAAGATGATATACTTATCAGATGCCACATTAGTTCTTAGGGGTAGGAAATCATCCGTAGTCAACTTCAGCGAGGACATTTATCTCATTTGAGGTCGATTCCAGATGTCCATAGGTGACAGTGGGCATCGACCATCAGGTGGACTGTATACTCCTTTGCTCGTTCCATATCATGAGAAATAGTGATTCGATTATTAATACTAAGATTTACATGGATCAATACTGATTTTAATGTTTAGGCTTTGATGCTAAGATTTTGACGAATTACCACATGATACATATAAAGTACAATACCCAATATGTATCTATCTATCGCTACATCGTTTTTTTATTTTCTAAATCAGCAAATATTGCATTTTGCTGTTAGGCACTTGGTAACCTCCTATTTGGTGTATTCTCTTTCTTAAATTATCCTTTGTTTTATCAATGAAAAGGGTACTTTAAATTGATATTTTAACCTTATTGATTACGATTTGTATGTCATAATAATGGCATGTTATCTACATAGTGCGATAATAACAACATAACCGATGACAAATTTAATAGAAATGTTAAATAATATTGTTTAACGGTATTATTAAAATCATGAAGCTACGAAGCTGTTTCATAAATTAGAAGAAGAAAGTCTACAATAAACTTAGAGTTGGTTGATACGGACGATTTTGCGGGAAAGTCTTCCTATAAAAATTGAATTAGTGAAAGAAGAAAGGCGTGAGCTTTTCCAGATATATAAATTTCAGCTTTTAAAAGCTGGAACTCACTAAAGCCGGATTCACTTTAGATAATTATTGAATTTTAAATTTCACTTTGCAAGGGAAAACAATTCTCATTCAATCTAATCTGATTAATATTGTTTTCTAACTTAATCATGTATAAGCTATAAACTTGAAAAGAGCTTCCGAATTAATTTAGTGAACTATTTATTCATCTCAGTCCTTGGGAGTAGCAGGAGTAGCAACGCATCTGTAATATACTTCATATAGAACCCCTGTTCTATATGAAGTTGCTTACAAATGTCCATGGGCGGCAGTAACCACCTACCATCAGGTGGGCTGCTTGCTCGTTTGCTATTTCATATTTATAAAAAAAAATATAACACCAGAAAAGTATGTGACTTCTCTGGCCTACACTCACCTTATGCGCGTTCTCCAAGGGCTCAGCGCCCTTGATGAGCAGGCCGAGGTTGGCCCCGACGCCGGTGGCCACCATGACGGCGGTGGGCGTGGCCAGCCCCAGCGCGCACGGACACGCGATGGCCAGCACCGACAGAGCGAAGTGGAACGCGCTCTGCACGATCACCTGCCACTTGGAGAACGACGGGTCGCGGTACATCTCCTGCATACAAAATATTTCATAACAAACATTTTGAAAAGGTAAATAAAAAAAAGCTTTCTACACTCATAGCCCGACACTAGGATTTTCTCCTGTGTCGTGGGTGCCACGGACACACAAAGACGAATACACAAACACCCAGACCAAGAACAGAAATCTAAACTCATCATTCAGATGTCTGCCTGGCCGAGGATCGAACTCGAGACCCATTGCGCGTTAGATCGGTATGGTGACCGCTCCGGGTCGTCATAATGTTTTTGTACAGACACAAATATAATAAATTACGTGCCAAATTTAAAATGAACGTGTTTTTTTCATTTCAACACGGCCCTAAGTAAATAAGTAAGTAGATACATTCGTGGCAGTCAAAACTCTTAACCGGTCAAAAGCACTCCTAACTGAAAAAACGGGCAAAAACAATTTTGGCTGAATAGGTTAATAGTACTTTGGACTGCAAATTTGCGTTTAAAATTGTTTTAAGACCTACTACACTTTCGCATGGCGTTTACGCGCCCTGCACCCGTATTTTATTTTCTTCAATATTACAACCTTAACTATATATCGGTGCTTTGCATGAATGAAGTCACAATTCAATTCATGAAAAATTCGTACATCTTAGGTTAAATGTATAGTTATTATCCTTATTATATTATTTTAAAATTCAAATCTCGGTGTTCTCACTACCCTGTAGTTAATACAATTTAATATTTTTGTTTGCATTTATTAAAAGATAAAAAGCATATTAAAATTTCAAAAAGTAAGCGTTAAAATTATCGTTTTTGTGTTGTCAAGTTATATGAATCGCTATGAGTTTATTCCATTATGTCAAAGTACTTTCAATAATAAGTACTTATTATTGTGTAAATACAGGCACATTTTACGCTGAAATTTATATTTTTTTATATAATACAGAGAAGTATACGACCTACGAAAGTGCAATTTTAATATAATTATGTTAAAAGTATACTCATTCAAATTTTCTTTAAAATATTTTAATGGTAAGGAGTATTGACTACTTATTCATGTTTTCAAAAATCCAAAACATTAAAACATATTCATGAATATGTAGTCAAAACACCTAACCATTAGAAATGTTTTCATTCATGAATGGATAAACATGAATCAAACCATTCCGAAAAATAGATCTAGCTACGTTTCGCAGAATATTCGATTCATAACAAAATTGTTATTGCAGCTAGCTGGGCAGAATAACAAGCATACCATGAGGATAACTATGTAAACGTAGGCCAATGTATCATTTTGAAATGTTAATCGCTGTTTACAATTGTTCCTTGAAATACCTATAGTGCGATAAAGATTCACTGAGAAGCAGAGGTATCACAACGAATAATATTGATTGGAATACTTTAAACTTTTATAATTGTTCGTGCATTAATACACAACAGTACAATAAATCAAAGGATAAAATAATATGAAAGAATTATATTAATATAATCGTTTTTAAAGGTAAATTGACAATTGCCACATATTACATTTCTTCTTGTACAGCGCGCGGGGTGCGCGCTGGCCAGAATTAATGTATGAACAATAATAAAGGAAAGTAATCAATTAAAGGTAAATTTTGCCAGGTGGTAGAACAAATATAGTCCGACGGAGGAAGTATCACCGCCACACCTATTTCTAACGTGAAGCAGTTCTTGCGTTTCGGTGGAAGGGTGTTGCCGGCTCACTTTTGTATGAGGCGACCATCTCAGTCCTCGGGAGTAGCAACGCATCTGTAATAGACTTCATATAGAAACCCTGTTCTATATGAAATTGCTTACAAATGTCCACGGGCGGCAGTAACCACTTACCATCAGGTGGGCTCCTTGCTCGTTTGCTACTTCATATTTATAAATAAATAAAAAATATCATATTACAAGAATTTCACTATTACTTGTGTGTCACGTAATATGTGATCGTAAGTGATATTACATAGTCTTGTCGAGAAGATTTGAGTGGTACCGCATCAAATAGCTGTCCTATAACGCTTTTATCACCCCAAAAGAAAAATACTATTCACGCTGGGAAACAAGAACCCCTGGTTTATATCAAGTTTCTTAGAAATGACTTTGGGTGGCAGTAACCCCTTACCATCATTTGGACTGTATGTTCGTTTCAACCTTTAATCTAGTAAAAAAAACTTATGATCCGATGCGTAATATAAAAAATACGCATTCTGAACTCGCTTTCTACACTTATGGGTGCCATGGATAAAAAAGACGAATAAACAAACAGCCAGATCTAGAACAGAAATCTAAGCTCATCATTTATATATCTGTCTGGCTGGGAATCGAACCCAGGACCCACTGCGCGTCAGACCGGTATAGTGACCGCTCCGCCACGCGGGTCGTCAAATAAAAATAGATGAGCTTAATGATTATCTTCTAGGTCAAACATCTAAGGCAATATTCTTTTCTCTTTTCATTGTAACATCCATGTTAAGAACTGCGATGAATACAGCGTGTACATTATAAGTTCATTTTGAATAGCAAACCATTGCACAGTAAGCAAATTAGTGGTAAAGCAAATGCCGTAGATAGTTCTGTCCGTGCAGTGTTTAAGTTGACGGAACTTTCGTGTTCGTACACAGCAAATACATTGCACAGCTGTTGTATGTTAGTGGGAAAACTTTTTCTTTGTCATCTTGTTCGCTACAATGTTCATTCTAATTCAGTTGCATTTTATGCAAGAACAAATTGTGGCAGATGTGACATTCAATTGAACTTACAAAGCTCCATTGCAATAAATGTGAACCTACATATGTTTGTGGCATCAATTTGAACATAAGATATTTTTTTTGAAGCTTTAAATTAAATTCAGTACTTTTGTCTTGATGCGATTTTAAATACACAGGCATAAAGACAGAAAAAAACATCAGTCATTTTTTTTTGCAAATACATGCGATAAAGACAAGTGGAACTTTGAATCTTATTCTATCTATTGATGAATAACGCAGGTAATTATATCTGAAGAACATTGTATACGCAATTATATGACACTAACTAGATTGTGCAGATATTATTATTGATTTGCCTATAAAAGTTTCATGTTTTCGATAATTCGTCATGAATAACATGAGGAATTATCAGTGAAGTAAGTTTCTCTGCGACAATACAAGTTTATTATGCTGGCACGTGACGACAGGGTGAACTTAGGCTGTTCACAATGCGGTGAGGAGTTGAAATAGGAAACTTTGGTCTTTGTCTGTCCTGTCATAGTTCGCGTGTGTACGAGTACCTAATATCGATTATCGTATCTCCGTAGAGGAACTAAGAATACCTACAATATTCGAAAGTAAAGTGTGTTTTAATATCGTACCGCAAATTAAAGTACAATGTTAGTATTACTAATTTATTAATTTTATTCTTGGCCTATCTCCTGCATACCTTTCAAGATTAAGTATATCTAAATAAACACATTTTCTACTCGCATATAGATATGAGTTATAGACAAAAAGCTATCAATTTATTACCTAACCTTTTTTAAATATTTCTAAGTAACCTATTTACATAACCGAACCTCCATCTTTCTCTTAAATTAATTTCATGTTTAATGTTACCCAAAAGAACCAAACTTTTCAGTTTGTGCTGAATGGATTTTATGGTAACGTTCGTTAAGGGTTCGTGAGATTAAAGCTTAAAGCGCTTAAAACGCTGACTGGTTAAATCGATCTACTAGTTACCATAAGAGCAAAACCACAAACTCTTCATAATACTACTTTAAGAGGCTGACTGCATATTATTAAGGCGCACATCGCGTTGAGTTTCCTACAACTAGATGGTGCTGTACTCCTTTCTGAATCATGCTAACGATATTAGTTCGTCGCTTATATAGAATCTCAAGTTTAGTATATACGAAATAAGATTTTCAAATACAGGCTACAGTGTTTAACCAAATTTGATTCCAAATAAAGATTTTGAAGTCTTTTTTTTGATCCGCTCTCTCCGACGTGGGAGCGACGCCAGGTTATGTGGAATTTTTACCTCACTAATACCACCCCCCCGTTGGCCGCCCTTGGCGCTACGAGGAGGACTCCGGTATCTCTAAAGTAACGCAACCGGAGTCTTCTGAGCGCGTTGCCCTATCGGGCTCCACCCAGGTGAGCAGCTGGGCCCACCGCACCGTCTGGTCTTTACGACGATTTGCGACCTCATATACCGCCTTCCTTCCAGGGGTCACCTGGCTGGACGATACGAGCTCCCACTCGGAAGCCCTTTTTAGTCGCCTCTTACGACAGGCAGGGGATACCGTATCCCTATTTTAATCCCGAAGACTGATATTTTATTGTTTATCATTATTAAACTTTAAAAGTGAAATTGAATTTATGTAAATTGCGCATTTTATTTACAGTTTTAATACGTTTTTACCTGTAATTTATTAACATTTTTCAAGAGTTCATCATTTAATCACTTGTAAGCATTAATTAACATAAACTGGAATATGTATGACATAACACGTAAAGTCAACGGACAGGCATCACTTTCAGCAAAGTCGTTAGTATCATTTCAAATATGCTTCTTAGTTGCATATTAATTTAAGTTTGTTTTCAACAGTTCCAACATTTCATTAAAGTTTTGTCGTTACTTATATGAAGTTTTGGATTTATGAACGCTAAAGCAAAATTAATTCTTCTTACTGATTAAGCAATCTATTCTAAAAATACCTACATATAATAATAATAATAATCTTTATTCAGTAAATTTTTGGGTTACAATAATTGGATTAATATAATAGTATGCACCACAATTTCTTAGTATTCATCATATATTAGTATACACTACAATTTCTTCAT
>DWNE01006566.1:0-12960 GCA_018249875.1 Cecropterus toxeus
AATCGAACCCGGAACCCATTGCGCGTCAGACCGATATGGTAACCGCTCGACCACGCGGGTCGTCTAAGGTTTATGTTAACTATATTATTACAAAGTTTGAAGCCGTATGATTAAAATATTATTAGTGCCATTTTCAATAAGTATATTTGTGAATAAAAAACTTAAAAACATGAAAAAATAGGGTTACCTACAACCTCGCTTCTTTGAAGTAATGTAGTAATTACCTGGTAATTCCCATTACTGGTAACACTGGGGGGTGTGTACCCCCTTGCGTTGTAGCCGGTGCCAGCGGACCCATGGTACAGGGTGTTATTGTTCGCGTCCCGCGTCGTCGCCGCCGTGTACGTCGACTTGCAGTTTTGGGACATGCTGTATACCTGAAACATTTAGAAGGGAAATTTGAGTTTTTTTATTTTAGTTTTGGGACATATGGGGTATAAATCTGAAAATTTTGAATGGTTTTCTTACATCAACACTCTTCCACTGAAATGCAATATTTGCGACACGCTAGAAATAGATGTAGCGGTGATGTATGTGTGTGTTTTTCTCAAAAACAAAAACATTTGTAGTCCAGTAATACAGTATAAAAACTACAAATGTTTACTTGAAAACTGTACAGTGAATAAAAAGTAGATTATTTTTTTACTTCCCAAAAAATACGTTTAAAAAGCGAATTAAACGTACGAGAAGCAAATACAAAGACGTTTTTTATCTGTCAAAGCGAAAAAATGGCGTCGCAATGAACGTTTATATTTAGAGCGGTTTAATAAAATGGTAGGTACAACATGTTTCAATAAATATTGTAATTCAATACGGCATTTTTATTTACCTCTCACTCGTGCTCCATAAGGAGTGAGCAAGAAATACATAACGTGAGTATTTTGGATTACATTCTTTATTGACAGACAAAATTGTATTAAGAATTGCGGAATAGCTACTTACCTTTTGATTGTTTTATATATATCAATAAATAAAAATATAAAATAAATATATATAATAAACAATCAAAAGGTAAGTAGCTATTCCATATGAATAAATAAATGTATAATTTATTTATAGCAAATTTGCAAAAAAATATTTTGGAGGAATGAGAATAACTTACTCTGAATAAGATTATAAGAATATACATTTCCATATTTTTGATTATTTTTCTGTACGTTAGATGTCGTACGTTAGATTTCATAAAAAAATCTAATCAAAAGTGACTCTACGAAATTTAAATCATATCTTTTTTTAATCTGAAACTTAGGGACACATCTGGTTATTTAATATGAGTATATATCTTACAATGACGTATCCAAATAAGTATTTATTTGTATTATGGTACAGTGTACTTTAAAGAATAATAAAGTGTTTTTTGTCTATGAATATTTCCAAGAAATAAAAGCCATTCTGCGTGCGATATTCACTCGTTTCATTACAATATATAACAGCGCATCCAAAGAGTTTGCTAGATGACGCTAGTATCGATTTTTAACAGACAACTAATGTAACAGCGAACACTAGGCCCTCAATTAGGTTCCAGATCTATGATCCAAGTACCCCGCTCATCCACCGACGCAAGACAAGGCATAAATCAACAAAATTGACTATTTATTGACATCACAAAAAATACCTATATCAAATTGTTAGGTGCATGTGGTGAGTGAGTGTGTGCGTATGTGTATGTTTGTCTTTGCCTATGTGTGTGTCTACTTCCTATATAAGAGAAAAATGAAAAGATCGCTCAAAGATACTCTAAGAGGCTAGAGGAACATAATTTATAAATATTATAATTAAATTGAAAGTCTTTTTGAATCTCTTCCGATTGATGATCTCCTTGGCCAACCCACGCAATATTATGGTTTCAACTTTGGCGTTTGGATTACTCACATGTATTAGTGAAAAAGAATGCAGTTCACCTGTAATCAACTGTTGTCGATTACGATCGTACTGTCTCATGTGGATTGAGTCGAAATGCCTCGGACATGGGTCTCTCCCTTACCACATCTTCAACTCAGAACATATCTCTTAACACTGCTGTTCTTACGCAAAATAGCGTGGTGGTGGTGAATCTACCTTTAAACTCTGTTTGGGTGAGAATCATGTACGACAGCTTTCATTTTGAATTACATTTCTTATTGAATCAAGTTATACCAGGTTGTTTTCGTGGTCGGCAAGTAATTAAAAAAAGCTGTCCGAAATTGTAGCAACTTGAGTCAGTACAGTTATTAACAGTAAACGTAATATGAGATGGACGTTCGAACGTGTGGTGCAACGCATGAGAGATGGCGGTTACATTGCAATTAAATCGAAAGGGGAAATTGATTGTAAAGTGAGACTTTAAAGTCATACAATCCGACGTAAAGCTGGCGCATGGCGCTACCTATTTCTGGCTAATAACCTATACTACAAGACAAAATACCGCTGTATTTTCGTTTGAAGTATGGTTATAGTAGAGCGATACACGTATATGAAGCGTTCTAACTTTGTCCTCAGGGTTACCCCTGTAACGCATCTGTAAATCATAAGTACCATTCTAATAAGGAGTTGATCATAGCTATCCGTGGGTGCTTT
Organism: Cecropterus toxeus; assembly: GCA_018249875.1. NCBI lineage: Eukaryota > Metazoa > Arthropoda > Insecta > Lepidoptera > Hesperiidae > Cecropterus > Cecropterus toxeus. The sequence continues at coordinate 2,557 of DWNE01006566.1, forward strand.
GGGCAATCGATTTAGAGTAGCACACTCCCTATTTACCTGTGGATATCATGAGATCGACCAAGAAGCGAAATCTAGAAGACATGCAGCATCTACTTGTGTAACATAAACACTTACTGCGATCATGCGGTAACAGTCGGAAAAAAATTACATTAAAGAAGAAAGTCCCTTCGGTTTAAATCTAGCAGATAGTCTTAAATAATTGTACCTGTCTTATATAAGTTATAATTTTGTACCTTTTAAGATATGTTTTATAAACGCTGTCAGCATATAACTTGATCGTTTAATATTCGCCGGGCATTTTTCGGCGTTCAGTCAAAATGGATAACCCATTTTCTTGCTCTGCTATACATCAAACGTATAGGCCATTGATTAATACTTCGTCGGCATACTGGAAATTAATTGGAGTCTACAAATGGCGATTTTGTTGTCGCAGTACCACTAACGTTATCGGTCTAAGAAAAAATGACATTTAAAGCGTAAACGCGAGGTGTATAGCGACATTTGTGAAGTTACAAGTAATTACTTTATGTTTCTTAGGTTCTGTTTAAAATATCTTAATTGAATAACTTATTGAATTCCTTACTAAATGCAACTAACTTAGCTATTTGTTTGGGGAAATTTGCTTTAATTTTTCAATTTACGGTTATTATATTAATTGTTGTTATTCATTTTAATATGTTACGGGTAATCACGATATGCGATTTTGAATTTCTTTTTGCCGATATTTCGACCCAGTTACATGGATCGTGGTCAGGGCGAAATGCAGATCTGCAGAATGCATTAACACTTCCTAATATTATAGTTTCACAGCAGGATTTTTTGTATTGTGTCATGAGCACACAAAGACAAATACATAAACACTCAGACCCAGAACAGATTTAAATCTTTTATTCGGATATATGTCTGTTTGGGGATTGAATCCTAGTGATAAATAAAGGTTACCGAATCTTTATATAGCATTCTAGTTGTTATAGTCTGGGATTCTGAGATTTAGCAGAACTTTTTGAGACCAGTCCTCAAACCAGAATCGAGCAACACCTATAATTGTATGTGATTTTAAGAAATATGTACTAATGTAGTTCAATAATTGTACCTGTTATGTGTTGTAGTTGTCAAGAATAAACTTTTTTCTTTCATTCTTTCTTCTTTCTTTCTTAAATTTTACCAGCTTCAAAACGGATTGAAATGTTCCACATTTTCGAGGCGTGCAAAACTAAAGAGCACACTTAGTTTATATAAAAATTATATCTGAAGCTACTTTTTCTCAAAACAACTGACAATTTATTGTAATATTATTCCGCGGCCGACCTTATCAGATACCCAGTATCGTATTGAAAGATAATAACCTCATTGAGTACACGTGTTCGCTGGATTTTGAAGAAGATTGACTCAAGATAAATGTGCAGTTATTATTCACGGAAAGTCCGTGGAGTCTCGTTACTTGTTCGATTGTTTACGTCTCCAACACAAGGAGAAAAGGGACAAGTAGAAGTGATGAAATATTACAAATTTAGTCTTTTAGGTTTACTTAAAACGATCATTGTTTTACGTTTTTTTACGTCAAGTACATTGCAAGGTATGGCCAAAAACGTTAACAAAACGTAAGCGTACTTTATACATTTAAAAAAACAGAAGAGAAGTTTCTTTGTTTTGCTTTTTTGCATAATTATGTACATTTTGTAAATATTTTTTCTTTTAATATATTGTTTAGGTAATTGTAAATAATGTTTAAAACAGCTGCAAATATTTAGACAAAAATAAACAAAATCATTTACGATCTGTTAAAAAAATCTAAATATATGTTTAGGGAAACTTACCACACTACACATACTAAGTGGACTGAAGCCGATCACAGATGCATTATCCCTCCAGAGGACTAAGATGGCCGCCTCATTCAGTCACCGGCATCCACACCTTTCTATCCAAAGACAAGAACTGTTTTCCTAGAATCGCCGGGGCAAGGAGGGTTCCTCGATGCTCGCAGACCCTACACCACGCAGCGACTTCACCGCTAGTATTGAACTATTACTTATCAAACTGCTTCCAGCTATCCTCCTCCTCCTCATTTCGTCCAGACCGGTACTATTTATAAAGCTGTTACTATGTTTTTCTAACAAATCTCCAATATCAAGATTAACTTATATACGAGACGACCATCTCAGTCCTCGGAAGTAGCAACGCATCTGTGATTGCCTTTAATTAGAACCTCTGATCTATATGAAGTTGCTTACAGATTTCCGCGGCAGTGGCCACTTACCATCAAGTGGACTGCGTGCTCGTTTGCTACTTCAATCTGATAAAAAGGGTATCCCGTAGTTACCGGGCAACAACTGTTTCAGACTAAAAATAGGTTAAATCTCCTGAGTTAAACCTAACACCATAATTATATAAGGTACATACTACCATTTAAAGGTAACAGTATGGCGTGATAGCCAAGCCACTTTAGTTTTTTCAATAAAACTTCCTTTGACTTAAACAGTTTGACCTTCCAACGATAAGTAAGTACTTATTACGAAAAACCTACAAAACTACATCCAACGCAACTTTTGCGGTAAATCAGATAATTTTCTTCATGATTACATAAAAGAGACATTTGCGAGTTTGGCAAGATTCCTAGAAGCAAATTACATCTTGACCTCCTCTTGATTACTTTTACAAAGGAAATGGATCCCGAACAGAAACAAATTTACAATTAAACCATTAGGTTCGCAAGCAACTAGATTTCGTGTATGAATTGGGTAAATAAAGAATGAACCTTACAGCTTAATAAAATTTTATTATATTTTTTTGTAAGGGTATATATTATTTGATAATGAAAATGAGTAGATGAGTGGATTTTTGAAATGACATGAAATGTTTTTATGTTGCATAGGCCTGCAGAAGGCTACAAATTGTCAGTTCCAATAGCTTTTTTTACATTACCACCAGATCGGAACACAGACGTCGGTTATAAATATAATGATTTGTGCGCACGAAGTCTAGGGTACTACTAGTAAAGAATAAACTTAATATATTCATTATATTTTAGTATGTTTTTTATATGAACACACGCCAAAATCAGGAATTACTTTTTGAGAGAGTAAAATAATACTAGGCAAATATTTTCTTGTCTGCCTAGGCACGTGTCTAACCCACTCTCTGCTTGTAAATGTAATTTAAGCTTTACTTTTCCATAAGTATGCGTTATAATGTACAAATATTAAAACTCTAGCATCTTCTTGTAACATTTTGTCTGTGATATAAATAAGAATAAAGTGCTAATAGAATGAAAATGGTTCGACTGGGGAGATTCTGACTCCACACCTATTTCTAACATAAAACAGTTCTTGCGTTTCGGTGGAGGGATGCGGTTCAGCGCTCGTTTTTATGAGGCGACCACCTTAGCTTTCGAAAGTCTATGATTTTCTTAGGATAGAACCCCTGTTCTATATGAAGTTTCTTATAGATGTCCATAGGTGGCATTGATCTTACCGTCAGGCGGACTGCATGCTCGTTTGCTACTGCAATTTTATGAAATGTGTGTGTGCAGTTCACACATGACAGAAATAAAACTTAATCATTATTAATAATAAAATATTTCTGCGCTTAAGGGTCTCAAGACTTATGCTTTTTTCAAAAAAATGCTTAAGTAATCATTTCTGTCCAAAATTGAGCTCTTATACAATATATATACGTATACAACGAAGTAAAATCAATAGTGTCATTCACAAAGGGCTAAAGCGCCATCTAGTTATAGTGCCGACAACTGCTTTCGTAATAAAATGCTTTCATATGCAAAAAAACACAACGATTCGAAGTTACTTCAAAAACATAACATGAGATGATAAAACGTCATTTGACACAATTTCAAATCCATTGTTTATAAGCACACGTTACAATACTCGTAGAGCCGTTGAACACTATGCATTTATATTGTGAATTATGCTTGCATTATAACCTGTATGCCACTTAGACAGTATAACCGTATTATAATGTCTAAGTATCTGTATAATTTAAAGGGTAGAGTTAGAAGACAGAACGTGACTTTATAGGGTTATGATAAGATTATTAGTAGGTTGTCATACTTTATTTTTGGTGATATACCATTAAAATATATATTCCTATATTTTATTATTATATTATTCCGAGGTACTAAGTCATCAGGCGTAACAATGCATCTTCTGCTAACCATTAGCAAAACTCAGATCTTAACTTGTGTAGGTGTTCATGGGTGGTAGTTACTAAACTTACTACATATTAAACTCTGTGTTCACAAACTCTTGAGAATGAAAAGAAATGAAAGAAAATGAAAAGAAATGTCTTTATTTTGCATATGCCTAGGGGGGCACTTACAAATTGTCAGTTACAATATTTTTTCTTACCCTACCACACGGATACACGACCTCAACTGAGAAGATCCGGCAAAAACTCAGCGGGTTTGTCTTTTTTGTTTGTATAATAACTTTTTTTAACCATTTGTTTTTTACATAGCACTCATAGGCCCACACTAGGATTTTCTCCTGCGTCGTGGGTGCCATGGACACACAAACACGAATACACAAACACCCAGACCCAGAACAAAAATCTAAACTCATCATTAATATTTTTGTCTGGCCGGGAATCGAACCCGGGACCCACTGCACATCAGACCGGTATGGTGACCGCTCTGCCTCGCGGGTCTTCAAACACAGTGGGTTTCGGGTTCGATACCCGGCCAGACAGATATTTGAATGATGAATTTCAATTCATGTTCTGAGTGTCGGTGTCTGTCTATTCATCTTTATATATAGCGCCCACAGGAATAAAACCTAGTGCGGGCTATAAGAGTATGAAACCTTATAATTCAAATCAAATCGTTTATTTTTGCATGAACACAGTATTACACACCCTCATTACGATTTATGTTAGTTTCCTTTCGATCTTCTCCTCTTATAAGACAATTGATAATTAATTTATAATACCCACGTAACTCAGATAAATTTGACGTGCCTGTTTAGAGTTCCTTAACAAAGAAAATCTGAGATTAATATCACTGGGTTATCATTACTTTATTGAGATTTTTTTTGTTTTCGAGGGGGAAACCTGCAAAAGGTACCCGACGCGGTGGGAGCAACGCCGGGTTATGTGGAATTTTGATCGCACTAAAAACCCCCCGGTACCCGTCCTCAGCGCTGTTTGGAGGACTCCGGGATCTCCAATGGAACTCAACCGGAGTCCTCCAAACGCGATGCCCTTTGGGCTCTTTCCCGCTGAGCATTAGCGCTCACCGTGCTGCCGTTCTCCATTTTGGTCACTTGACTGGACGGTTCGAGCTCCCACTGTTGCCGCCAGCAACCCCGGAAGCCTCCTTTTATTTGCTTCCTACGACAGGCAGGGGATACGGTAGCCCTATTCCGATCCCGGTACTATAGGGACAGGCTTTATTGAGCTGTCGTTTTTATAGTATCAACTATACTTATTAAAAGTAAAAGTAAAGTATTTAAAATTCTGTTCAAACCTCTTTGTCAGGTCCAGAGGTTCTTAAACTTATTACGTCTGCCATTCACTTATAAAGTCAATTGTTATTTTCTAGAGCCAATTTTCTAGTCAATTTTCCGTTTTTGGGTATAGGTCGGCAAAATAAAAAAGATTATAGATGTAACACCGATCTCTGAAATAGACGGAATTAGATCTTAAAAAATTTGGTCCTCCTACGCAATTTTCTACGGACTTACAGGAAAGCGTCCTGGAAGTCTCCGATGTTCGCAAAGAGACATTAGAAATTATTATAGATATTGAGACAGACTGGTCTAGATTCTTATAGTCTGCTTCATAATTATGTGTCTAAAATGATAACAAGGTAATGACATTGTCAAAATATTAATACAGGGATCCTAAACCTAATCTTTAAATTTAGTTTACAAATATAAATTTTGGAAAAATTACAAATATTGATACAGGGATCGTAAATCCTACATTTAAAATTTAATTTTCTATATATACCATTTAACATTTTTGGAGACATATAAAAAAAATATAAAAAAATATTAAAAAAAACTACTATTTAAATCATATTTTTTGCTCGATGAACACTTTTGTTTTTAATTTCACTTAATGAATTATGAATCAATTTATAAACAACCTAGTTAACAAAAGGAACTATTTTGAAACGTGTTAAAGTTAAAAAGCTTTATGTCCAACAGAAGTACCTACCTCATTTCGATTTAACGGTTACCAACTAAACAATTGCCGTAAAAAGTTTTAACGCAACTGGACTAAACTACTAACTTCGACATATGTAATTACAGGAGTTGGTAGAAGGAAGTCCGGGGCTAATGAACCCCACTTAACAACAGTAAATAAGCCTTTAACATATATGAGCTCCGCCAGACCGCGGATATGCCTTGGAAGGGCCAAGGCACGTTCCTAAGGATGATGAATTATATAGATAACTTTCAATATACGTCTCGTAGTGTAAAAATAGAAAGAAAATCGACTGCCACATACACAAGTTTTTTTTATAACAATGAAGTAGCAAACGAGCAGAGCCACCCGATGGTAAGTGGTTACTGTCACCCATGGACATCTGTTAGCAACTTCATATAGAACAGAGGTTGTATCTAAAGTTGATCAGATATCCGTTGCCACTCCCGAGGACTGATATGGTCGCCCCATGTATAAGTGAGCCAGTAATCACACCCTTTCACCGAAACGCAAGAACTGCTTCACGCTAGAAATACGTGTGGCGGTGGTACTTCCCCACTTGAGGAACTTTATTCTTACCAGTATTTTTTCTATGCATACTAGCACAAATACTGGTAACTATAAAGTTCAGTTCGCCATGATGTATCTAGCTCTTCTTTCTTTGACACATGGGCGCTACATATAATCATAACTATAAGTAAAATACCTACTTATCAAATTCTAATTCTAGAGTAATAATAACAAATACAAAAAATATATCTTTCGCCTGTGTCTCGTTGTTCTTTTTAATTAACAGACGAACAATACAAAATCAAGTCGTTCATTTAGATGAAGATCTTTTAACACTAAAATGATCTAGGAATGTTTTTATTGTTCACAATTTCATTCATTCAACATTGTTCATTCATCAGCACTAAATGACTTTTGCAAACCTGTCACAGTGTGATATTTTACATTTTATTTAACTTCAACGTTTTTTAGCCGACTGCGTTAGAAGGAATGTAATGTTTTTCAAGCGTATTTATTGAGCAATCCGTCAAGCCGTTTGCGCTGTAGCGCGTGAAAACGAAATGGATATACATACATACATAAAAACATACGCTCTAAAAACATTACCTCCTTCTGACGCAGTCGAGTAAAAATAGTCTCCGTGCAGCCTGGTAAAGCTCTATAAGATAGTTCAAGGCGACTGGCGTTGTTTCGTGGTCATAATTCGTATTTGAAACTTTGGGACAGATGCCATCAAAATACTTTCTCTCTTTTAAAGGTATATCATGTATTTTACGTTCTTAAAACTTAGATACGAATCGTATCTAACGCATAACACGGCTGATATTAGGCAGAAATAGGTGTGGCGCTGATGCTTGCGGAGTCGAACCAAAACTTCTACCTTTAAATTTGTATGATTAATTCTTAAAGTTTTATCTTCAAAATCGCTATTTCTTTGTAAAACAGGGAGAGGATATTTCAGACCTTGAACCGATTCTAGCAGGAGTGTCTCAGGGTAGTGTCCTGGGCACTACACTGTATCTTTTATTTACATCTGGTATACCAGAGACCAATGGTGTAACAATTGGCACGTTTGCTGATGATACAGCGTTACTCGTTACAGATTCTGACTGTACAAGAGCCTCAGCTCTTCTTCAAAACAACTTAAATAATGTCTCATATTGGCTCAAAAATTGGCGTATAAAAGCAAATGAGATGAAATCAGTTCACGTAACATTTAGCCTACGAAGAAAAACATACCCGCCTGTTAAATTAAATGAAATTGTTATTCCCCAAGCAGAGGAAGCAAAATACCTCGGCATACATTTAGACAGATGACTTACCTGCAAGAAACATATCTTAACAAAACGTAACGCTCTTAGTTTACAACTTCGTAAATATTGTTTGCTATTAAATCGCAGATCCAAACTAACATTAGAAAATAAACTACTGATTTACAAATGTATTATTAAACCAACCTGGTCTTACGGCATCCATTGTGGGGAACCTCAGCTAACTCAAACTTGGAAATTCTCCAACGATTTCAATCAAAAATTCTTCGAACAATAGCTGATGCTCCATGGTACGTTACGAATAAGAGACTACACTTAGAATTGAAAGTTCCAAATATTCAGGAGGAAATAAAGTTAAGAATGCCGAAATATAAAGCAAGAATCGGAAACCATGAGAATGAACTAGCATCAGAGCGATGCATTGTTACAATTGCTAAGATTAATTTGAAGGCTAAGTCATTGGACTTAGACCAGAAACAATAAACATAAAATTATATTACAACTATTGCTGAATGTTTCCTGATAACAGATTGTATCATATAAATAAATAAATAAAACATATATAATACTTATAGTATAGCGTGACTTTACATAAGACTGATTTGACTTATGAACGTACTAGCTTATTCTCGCGGCGTCGCATGCTTTGGTTTATCACGGTAAAGATTCTATTTTAGAAATATGACGTATTCCTGTTGTCATTAGAACAACAAACACTAAAAACATATATTTAAGAGGGCTCTCATACAATAAGCTTAATTTTGTTACCATTTCAATAGATACGTACGTACGGAACCTTTCATGCGCGAGTCCGACTCGCACTTGGCCGGTATTTATTTCTCCAACATACCACATTACGATGACTATAGATTTAGGTATTTTCGTTTATCCTTTTATCTTTCCTTCTGTGACTCGCACACTCTGATGAATCACGAACATTTCATCATTTGACTGAAATCGAGTCGCTAGTTATAAAACCTTAAGGTCTAGACGTATGTAAGCGGATTACCATTACCCAGAATCTCATTAGTATTTATATTTGAAAATAGTAGAGGTTCGATGTCTGATGCACTGATAAGCACTGCACCGTTCTAGTTTAAGGGTGTGGTAAGAGAGACGTACTCGTCCGACGCATTTGAATTTAGTGGTCAGTGGTAGCAACGCATCTGCGACTAACCTCAGATTAGAGTCTGACGTCATGTGGGTTTAAAATAGCCACAAATGTTAACATTCTTTCGCATTATTTTAACACTACATTTATATTTCTTTTACATTTTTCAACGTCATATGGGGTTGATGAAAGTTGTACCGCAGAGGCCATTTATCATCACTTGAATTTCATGCTCTATGATATTCTATTGTAAAAAAGTGGTTATCAATTTAAGATAGTAAGTATGTACATAAATACTTCAGTGTTTAAAAGGTAAAACTATACATTTGATAAGTAAATTTTAGGTTCTGAAAATAACCTTTCCTGGCATAATACGTATAACATATATTATATCACATATACCTACATAAAAACATTGTAGCGACATTTTACATTACATTCGCTGTAATAGTTATGCTGTAATTACGGAGGTGGCTGCGGGGGAGTACTATTTGGGTGCGCGTGCGCATCTGAGCGGACAACAACCCCAATGCCCAGACGCCAGTGACACGAGTGCATTAGTCTTGCAGAAGGTTACTGGATGGCAGGCGTGGGTGACTCGTTTACGCGTCATCTTGGTTATTAAGTAACTTGGCGCAGGATCGTAACAAGTAACTCAAGAATCCCATATTTAAATCTATACTAATATATAATAAAAAGGCTGTGACATACGGACAGACGGACGGACAGGCGAATGACGAATCTATAAGGGGTCCGCTTTTTGTCATTTGGCTATGGAACCCTAAAAATGAGATGATGTGTGTCTGTGTGTAACTCAACCACGCAAGAACCACTGGTCCAGTTAAGAATAGATGTAAGTGTGATTGTGTAGATAACTAGATTTTATAAGGTATAATGGGGCTGTCATCTATATTTAGTACCTAAGCCCCAAAAAATAAATAAAGCTGGTACGATTTACATGATTTTTTTCATGCATATAGCTTACTTAAATGGTCAGTCTATAGGCTTCTTTTGATTTCGTTATTTTTTTGACTATCTTGAGATGGCAACTATTTTAGTGACGTTGCCAAACCCTTTGGTTTCAGTCTTTCATATTTTCGTTTTAAATAAAAAGATAACGCTAAAAATAACTTACTTTGATGGCATATACTTTATTTTATTTATTTTATTTTATTTTATTTTATTTGGAAAATTTACAGCTAACTTATAATCTAATTAACTTATAGACAATAATAAGTGAGAGCCATTTACAAATTTTCACTTATAACGTATCAAAACAATAAAAAGGTGTGGAAATTGAAAAATTATTACAAATTCAAGAAAACCTTGGTAAGAAGACGTTTAAGTTGA
>DWNE01006567.1:0-12960 GCA_018249875.1 Cecropterus toxeus
GTGAAGCAGTTCTTGCGTTTCGGTGGAAGGGTGTGGTTGCCGGCTCACTTTTATATGGGGCGACCATCTCAGTCCTCTGGAGTAGCAACGCATCTATGATAGACTTCACATTATAGAACTCCTGTTCTATATGAAGTTGATTACAAATGTCATGAGGTGGGCTGCTTGCTCCTTTGCTATTTCATATTTATAAAAAAAAGCTACAGGAAAACCGAGCGATACGTAAAATATACCTAGCATTTGTGGCAGAAGTCTAGGACTTACTCTTAACTAACGTTACAGAGATTACTACATAAGAAGTTACATTACGTAGCAATCTCTGCTTAATTAACTTGATTATTACACTGATATAGCCTTATGAAGGCTTATTAATTATATTGCACATGATTTCGTTACTTAAATATTTTTTTGATATCATGAATGTATCGTTTCTTAAAACGTTTTATCTATTTATTTCGGTTAGTTATTTTCTAGTTTATTTTTTCTTGTTAAAGTAACTTAGATTTAATGACATTAAATGCATCTTCATAATATAGGTAACCGGAATCTTAAAGATAAATATTTATATAGTTTAGTACTTTATTAGTTTTTATGTGTCTTTTTAAATAAAACTAGATTCTGAAAGAATTTAAAATGTTCGTCGGCATAATCCTAATCTTGCTTTTCATCGATAAAATCTCCGTTTATCTTTATCTATACAAAGCCTGACATAAAATCAACGCCCTATTTCCAAATACCTCCGTCAGTTCAGATATCAGGCAGGTGACCGCGGGTTTTTCTATAAATACCACTACACTCCCTTCACTCACACCCACGGGGACCGGCGGCGCCTAGGCCGTGGGTGCAACATTCCGTGCGATATTTTAGCGCCGAACCTTTCTAACTCGTTGAAGATAGCCTGCTTGTATGTTACCATATACATGAGACTTTGTTTATTCTCTTGTAATAATCTTTCGCTTTTAATCATCTTTAATAGATTAATGAAAACCTTAAGAGAATTATAGCTTCGGCTTAATTTTTGCTGAAGCCACATTTCCAAAATTGAACGCATCGTAAAGGCACGTCCGTGGATAAAAATTAATGACGCTAATGTTTGTCTTTATGTTTAGCCGTTTTTCTATCGTTTCTTTAAAGAGAACAATATGATCATTTCGTATATTTATGTCGTTTATTTAATAAGAATCTCTTATATCTATTATTTATTTATTGAAGTGTATATATTACTACGCTTAACCTTATCGAATTGGTCTACGAACTGTTTATAGTAATAGTTTTATTGCCAAGAATTTGACAAAGCACTGCCGTGCTTTTCGATAGTCATTTTCTATGTCCAAAGCAACTTATATGGTATTCAGAATATAAGGCATCATTCAGAACATAAAGGTTATCCTTATTTTCCCCGACTCTAGTCGTATCTAACATGGTCATGGTATAACAAGGTCCAAACAGAATCGTAAAGATATATCTGTGCTCCCTGATGATTATTACTTTTTACGATGTTATCTTGCCGTATTCTCAGGTTACTATCTACAGCAGTGTTTCCAAACGAGGGGCCTACGCCTCACAAGGGGCAATTTGATAGTAAAAGGGGGAAGGGGGGAGGGGGGCACTTAAAAAATAGACTCGACACAACTTTAACACTTTCGCTTTGGATTGTGATGTAAAAGCTAATGTTTTTCGAGCATGCCCCTCCTTCTGACGCAACCGGGTCTGGTCTGACGCAGTCAAAAAATATGTATGGGGGCATAAAAATTTAGAAATATAAAGGTGAGACATGCTATGCCTATGCTATGCTATGCCTAAAAATGTTGGGAAACACTGATCTAAAGCCTTTTGAAAAGCAAGACCTTGGCCCAGGAGCAAGTTACGTCAGTATCAAAGTTAGTATAATAATGTTTGGATTGGCTCACTCCAGCCGTGTCAGGGATATCGCCCACTAATGTTTACTACGGTTTAACCTACGAAATTTAATCCTTTAGGTCTTTTAATATGGATAAATGCGCTTTAATTGAAAAAAGGTTGTAAAGTTGTAGGGCGTAACTGATATAGTCAAATACGTTCATAATATTTATTGGTAAGTTTGCTAAATTTTCCCTAACAATCTATAATTCAAAGCTAGCTTTAATAATTCAGTTTGTTTACATTTTTCACTGTTGAAATTAGACGAAACCTTATTTCATGATTAAATAATTATTTATTAATTATGTTATTTACATCCATTGTGTTCTAGAGTTAATATTTTGAAAGAACATAAAGTTAAAGTTAAAACACGAAATTTGTTGCGACAAAATGCAGAGAGTCGACGGGAACATTTAATATTTCGTACAATAAATCCCGTACCTGTACTTAAGTGCCAAGTTACCTTATTCCAATTTTCTGGCAAGCGGCACAACGCTACAGCGAATTGGACAAACAACTATAAACTGAATTAAACTGCAAGCATTCTTAAACATGTCGAGAGTTTCAAGACGGCTGGGACACATTCTGCAGTTTACGAGCAATTAACTTTATTCCAGTGCATCGAGAGCCCCGTCTTTATGGGGCTTCGGTCGGCTATTTCATTTCCAATTGGGTTTCTTTATATGGCACAGCGTTAGCAATTGTAAGGGAATGAAACGCGAGTCGCAGCCGCTCGCAATGCAGGTCGCACCGTGAATGGCTATCCTTATTGCAGATTTGCGCGATAAAATATTTCTATTGTAATTGGGAGTGTCGATCATTGTAGTGGACGGTCGACCGTAATCTAGTCTGTTCTGTGCTTACGCAAATGTATGATTTATTTTATTTTACTTGAGAATACTAAAATAAAAGGTGTTTATATTATTTTAGAATAATAATATCGCGGCATAGATCCATTTAATATATAACGCGTACTTCCGAAATGCGTTTTTTTTTTTATTTTTTTGCCGTTTTTTCAAGTTACATGGACCGTGGTCACAACATGAAACATGTTTCGCTTTGAATAATTCTATATCAATAACATAATTTATGACAGATAATGTATATAAGAAAACATAAATGATTTTTATAATGTATATTTATATTTGAATAACATTTTAAATCACCTATTTTTTATGTTTAGTAATGGTAAAAACTGACACTATGTGAAAAAATTCTTCTCCAAAGCACAGCGATAAAATTTCCACTACTGGGGCTACAACCCAGAAAAAACTGAACGCACCTTTTAAGAAGTGTCTTGTTACACTTTTATTTCTAGACTCGATATTATATATAGTAGGTACATAACATACGTAAACTAACTGTTAGCTTAATTTATACCGATCTAATAATAATTTGTAGCCTGCTTTATAACTTGAGTACTTAAGCGTTCCGCGTAAGTTACAATTTAAAATTTTAATAATTTTGTAGCTAATTATATAACAAGATTTGAATGATTTAGTAGCGATAACATTAATACAAATATACCTATTAAATTTCAAAATAACAGCAACACTTATAATTATTCTAGGGTACCTACTAAAGTAACATAAATATTCTAAGGTAGGTACCTAATGTAATGTAAACATTTATCGCGAATACTTGCAACATATTGACAAATATGATAAAATAATTAAATTGTAAGTAACCAGAAGTACCACTGCAAGCATGTTTGCTCAGTGCGCAATTTGACACTCCACAAACATTGCATACACCTCGCATGCATGTATGTATGCATGCATTGCATATTTACGCCGTGCTCGTTACCTCGTTAGCATACTAAGCTGTTCTTGAGCAGATCATAATTTAAGGTACACACACTACAAAGGATGATGAGATAAAGAGTGGATACTTAGTTATCTGGGGTATAACAGTTATAGGAATATTTTTCTTGTGTTCTTATTAAAAAAAATATGAGACTCTCGAACTTAGGCCTGAAAATCTAAGAATATTAGGGTTGATAAAGTAATGTAATGAAAGTTCCAAATTTTCGAACAAAAACTATTTAACTACGACAACGTATAAAGATGTTAAAAAAGAGAGCTGGTATATTAAACTAACTGTACTGAATGTAAATGAAATTATATATTTTTAAAAGCAAGATGGATCACATTGTTTTAAAATCTAGGCGTACGAATGTATTGTTTATTCCAAAAAAAAACTATTTCAAAAATGATAACAGGCGTTCATAATAAAGATGAACTATATTTCTGTTCGTTGTTTCTGATAATTTTACAAAACAACTGTTCATACTCTTCCTACTCTCCGTACTTCTAAGGTGAATTAAAAAAAAATAAGATACTTATGCACAGTATTTTCTAAGCGCTATTTCACATTCATATTATTTTCTCATTACAGTTTACCACTACAAGTTTATAATTTCAATTCAATGAACGCTCAGATCCTTAAGGCTACTAAGGTAATCATCGGTTGCGGATTGCTGTAATAAACAATATAGGATTTACAACACACTAACAAGCCGCTACTGGACAGGCTAACACTCACAGGTTAGGTATCTGATAAGAGAAAACGAGATAATCGGGGAGGCAGTTTATTGGATCTTTTAGGTGTATACGAAAGAAAAGAAAATCTACATCTGAGCAGTGATAGCCCAACGGTTGAAACTCGGCCTCTCAACCGCGGGTCTGAGGTTCGAATCCCAGGCACGCACCACTGATTTTTCTAAAAGTATGTGCATATTAGAATTTAATTATGACTGCTTTACGCTGAAGGAAAACATCGTGAGGAAACCTGCGTATCTGAGAGTTCTCTAAAAAAGAGTTCTCAAACTTCTCAAAGGGGTGTAATGTCTACCAATTCGCACTTAGCCAGCGCAGTGAAATATGGTCTAGAACTCTCTTATACTGAGAGAAGACCCATGCCGAGTGGGTACAATAATGGGTTGATGATGATGAAAAGAAAGAAAAAAATATGAAGCGTGCGACGGCCGTTAGTTATTCAGGTCAAAGAATCTTTCTCCTAATAGGGCGTGAGCCCTAAGGTTTTTCATGTGCGCTGCCATCGTTCGGAGGACATAACACTTTGGTCCCCGCTGTTAGTCAACCATCCATCCATCAAGCTCATAAGATCCTCTGCTGAAAATACAGGTCGTCTTGCTGGACCTGGCGAGCGTCTTCATAACCGGTGTAAATGAAATGAAATGTCTTTATTTTGCATTGGCCCACGGGGGCACTTACAAATTGTCAGTTACAATATTGTTTCTTACACTACCACCGGATCGAAACACGACCATAACTGGGAAGATCCGGCAAGAAACTCAGCGGGTTTGTCTTTTTTGTTTGTATGATATCCTTTTTTTTAACAATTTGTTCTTTTACATTGCAATAAAAAAATGTTGATGTTGATTACATATATGATAAACTGCTTCCGATCCACGGGTATACGGAATAATGTTATTCAAGATCTATTCGACACAGTTATTAGCATTGGCTCGTAATTATTGAATCCTATAACCAGCTTCATACGTCATTGCTTAGCGTGGTGATGGTACGCTTCTAATACACGGTGATGATGGGCTTCAGACCTCTTCAATGGTGAAGCCACAGGACTTTTTACATGCCATTGATGGGCACGGACCCATCAATGACATGTAAAAAGAGTTATTTTAGGAAAAGATTTTAGCGTATGTTCACTGAACAAAGAAAAACGTTATATAATTTCTAAGATATAACCAGATTAACAAGAGACCTGGGAAATTGTTAGGAATGCGAGAAACAATCCTCAGCTTGTGAAGGCGTTTTACAAAATCCCGTTCCGCAGCTTTCGCGAATTACACGGAACCCCATGGAATCGGTAATCGGCGAAAGCGATAGCTCCTCATTGTTAGTTTAATCAATTTCCGTACACATGGGGTATTAATTGCATTGATCTATGATCGAGCGAGCGGTTGCGTGCTGGTTAGTGATGTAACCGGTATTTGCATTCGTATTCGTAAATTCTGAAAGTTTGGCAAATTCGACAAACGAAAAGGGATCTATATTTTCATGTCTAATGATAATACGATTGATAAATTTATATTTTTAGATGGATACAATCAGATTTAGAACAGCTTTTTGGAAACTTACTTAGAAATACTATTTTGTTCGCTATACTTTCCTTCTATATGCTCGTATTAACAAAGTACGAGTAGGTATCAATTTGTACATGCGCATGAAATGAACCGATTACTTACAAAACTAAAAAAATATCTTCAAATTATACGATATGTAGGAATAACATATCGTATCGTATCATATCGTAAGTAATTGTCGGTGTACAGTGTCACTAACGATAATTTAATATAATGATTGTAACCTAACGCTTGAACGTAACAATATCCACTACAAAAATCGTTACGCGAGTTCTTTTTCCCTCATAGCTTAATTAAATTAATTCCTATCTATAACTTAAAAAAAAAAAAAAAAAAATTAAAATTCGCATTCGCGAAAACTGAAGACAAACACTCGCGTTCGCGTTTACAAAATTGGTCACATCACTAGTGCTTGCGCAAGCGGCTCCCTGGCGCCATCTACCGAGATCTACGGCGCCGGCCACCTCTCATTATACTCTTATCGCGTCAATGCAAATCCAACAACATTTTAATCTAATAAAAGTCCGTTTTCGTGCAAATACCTCACTTGTTCTAAACACCAGACGGATTCGCGTAGGTAGCGTTGCGAAATCAAGAACGGTTTTTACTTAGCGTGGGTAGATAATTGTACGTCTAGCATTAATTTCTGTCGGTTAATGCAGTCAAAATAAATGGCGCGGCTCCAGAATGGTCTTGGGATTGAGATAAATTGAAAAATTAAAAGTGGATCGATTTGTCGCAATGTTTTATTAATGTTTATAGACATTTTTGATATGAGTAGTTGGTATGGATTTAATTATTCCCTCAAAATACGTTGTAAATAATATCTACATGCCTATTAATTTCAATTTCAATATGCACAATGCTATAAATTATATAATTATCTACCTTAATATTTTTGAAGAAAAAAAAAATATTTCTCAGTCAAAATAAATATGATATAGATATAGATTTATATATAAAAAAAAATTCACTAAACTTTCAATATTTTACAAGAAACAGCCGTTAGTTAAAATACTTAACGTATCTTTAATTGTATCAAAAATGTTGGGAAACTTAAAAAGTTCATCAAAACACCATGCGCCTAAATCAAGCCAAGTTGCAACTAGTCATTAATATTATTACACTGAAAGCTTGATTGCCACTCTAGGTTTAAATTATTTTGACACTTCCATTTAAATCCAATCCACCTTCATCAATGTAAGGTTACGATTACAAAGCTTAACCACTTGTTCCATACAATTAGGGCGAGATATATGCTACAAGCGACTGCATTTAAATTAATATAAAAATTTAAATGAATTTCAAGTAGTCACACTAATATCACACTAATATTATAAGGGCGAAGTGTGTATGTTTGTTACTTCTTCACGTTTCAACGGTTGGAGCGACTTTAATAAAATTTGGTATGGAGTTAGCTGACACCCTGGATTAACACATAGGCAACATTTACTTCGGGAAAATATCTTATTCGTATGAGAAAATCGATGAAAATGAATCCGCGGATAATGTATGGGGAACTTTGTACATAATTTTTTAAGTAAAATGTGAATAGTTATTTTAAATGTTAATGGACAATTTATTTTCTCTATTAGGCCGAAGGTAACACCGCAGGGTACAGTTAGTAATTAAATTTGTAGGACAAATATAGTGGCTTTATAAGATCAGTGTCATTCAATTGTTTTAAGGGTAAACCTAACGCTTACAACTCCAAGTGAATGAAGTGTATGTTTCATGGTCTTTCATAATTTCACCAGGTGGTAGAACCAGCGTAGTTAGACCGGGGAGCTACCATAGCCACACGTATTTCTAGCAAGAAGCAGTTCGTGCGCTTCGGTAGAATAGTGTGGTCATCGGCTCACTTATATATGTATGAGGCGGCAATCTTAGTTCTCGTGAGTAACAACGCATCTGTGGTTGACTTCAGATAGAACCCTATATGAAGTTGCTTACATGTACATCGCCAGCAGCCACTACTTACCATATGGTGGAGTGCGTGCTCGTTTGCTACTTAATCAATCAGATAAAAATTATCGATGACGACGGGTGCAATGAAAGATTTAAAAGTTAGCTTTAAACTTTAGTTTGTAGCTCGCCGCTTTCAGTATGACAAGCATAGTAATCATATCGTGATATCTTGTATCTTCGCAATAAACTTTATTGGATTAAATTATGTAACCAGCAATTGCCGTAGTTAATAATATACTTAGAAATCAGCTAGCTATACAGGCCTAGTAACTCTGTTACTACACTTATTGACAGTAATCTACAAATACCTATCTTTATATTTCAATCAATTCATACAACAATTACAATAAGTAATTGAGATACATTGATTACAATAAGTAAATGTAATTGAGAAAAGTTTAATTTAAGTTTTAGCTATCGATAACAATTTATTGTTTCTTAATTATTAACCGTGTATTTTATATAGCGGTCACACAATCAAGAAAATACTTCTTTCTATATTATACAAAAAAATATATATAATATATTAAATTTATGTTTTCTTTACATTACAGGTAAGTAACTCCACAGTTTTGTTGATGTACGAGTGAGTAAGCATTTACTTTTATTTATAAAGCCATTGCCGGAGGGAAGAACATCTTATCAAACGGTAAATATCAGAGCGGAATTTGGTCGAGATTCGCCGAAGTAAGGATTCAATTTAATAATTCAAATATGTGAATGCGGCGCTAGGAGCATAGGCAATTCTCAAAGTCGCTGTTGACTCGTAAAATCGAAAAGGAATGGGAAAAAATGTTTACAGGCCATTCGGAGAAGTACCCGCGATGCTAGGGGATTGGGACCGGCGGACAATGAACGAGTGAATGATTGAATGACGCGTGGGTCGGACGAGGTTTTGTAATGGGTTTCGTAATTTGTGCTACATTTTTGTAATTTTTTAGTTTGTAATGTATGGTTTGGAAAATGAAGTTAGATTTACACTAATATGGTGATAACGAACGAATGATAGCGCGAATGAATGAACCAAACGATGTATAGTTCCAAAAAACAGTAAATCAAATTGGCTTCAATAAATTAGCTTTTTCAGTATTTTAAACGGCTTTCGTAAAGTTAAATATTTTTTGTAATGTTACTAAATGTTATATATTGCACCTTTGTATCAATCCAGTATTCTTATATTTATTTAATTACCGACTTTACTTCATATTCTAATTGATTAAAGAAATAATCATCAAGCCATTATCATTCATTTTAAAAATATAATTTGTGTAGCAAAAGCTTTTTTAATCTCTGTTTATTTGTATAGTTTCGTCATTACTTCAGACGAAATATACTAGCAATTTTCTCAATCTACTAAACGCAGTATCCGACAACCCTTAAACCTTACATCACAGTGTAGGTGTGCCCTAACAATACCGGTGATACTCACAGATTCGCGCAAGCAATATATGCTTTTTTATTATCCTTTTTAGTCTCTTTATAAAACCATATTTCATAAGATGCGGCGTCTTCCAAGAAGTAAATTTATATGTTGACGCGTGGGTTTAAACACGCATGCCTTACTGTGTAAGGCAGATTTGAAGGTTTTTCAGATTTATATATATCCTAGTTTAAGAGTACATCTCCGCCCGCGAATCCGTGCGCGGTGTTTCAATTTTACGACGGAATCCTAAATAATTACAGTGTTTAAATTGATATGAATCAAGGTGAAGTTCTTTATGTTTACTCCTCAAATTAATCTATGAAAACACTGGGAAAAATTAAAAGCCCTAAATAAAAAAAATAGGTTTTTTTATATGTAAAATATGACGTACTTGTTGATTTTCTTTTATTTATATATTTTTTTTTATTTTCTCTCTTAATATTTATATAAGAAATATTTTATTTATCATATTTCAATAATTAAAACACTTTGTACATACTCCTCTATGATTTGTTTTAAAGGTAACGTAACATAATTTTCTGAATTTCCGATAATGTTATAAACATATTGCTAAAATGCTAAACATACATATTTCCAATATTATTTCTTCATATTTTTACCGCGAAACATATTTCATTTCGCGGCTACGCTACTTAGAAGCAATAACTAACGCGTGGGTCTGAGCACGTCGGTTCCTATTTTGTTTTAAAATTTCATGCTATTCACGTCTTAGCCCGTAAGTTAGTGTTAGATATGGTCGTTTTTAGTTTTACTCGAAAACGGTTGTGTTGCCGATGTAAAAAAGGTTCCACAGGTGACCACGATCCATGTAACTGGGTCGAAATATCGGCAAAAAGAAATTCGAAACCGCATTATTGAGTACCCATAACATATTAAAATGAATCAATTCCGCGATAATATTAGCTTAAAATCATATAAAACAGGTTTTCAGGGTTCCGTATCAAAAACAAACAAAGGGTAAAAATTTGACCTTATTACTAAGACTCCACTCTCCGTCTGTTTGTCTGTATTTCTGCTGTATCAAAGATTCTTACCTATGTTTAGTTCATAGTGACATCTGCTATTGATAAACAGCTTAGCTAAACAAAGTAAACTAATAACGTTTATACGAAAACGGTAGCGTATCCGATATTTGGTTTCCGTATTGAGACGATCTGTCGATCGATCTATCCGATATCTGTATACAGATATCGGATTCTTACAGCACAGATACTTACCTATGTTGAGGTCGTAGTATCATCTGTTAATTATCTATAACTTGGCTGCGAAAAAAACTAAAAAATATTCCAAGTCGTACTCCAAAAAAAGAACATAAAATCACGTTTGCTTTCTTTTAATTTAACTGTTTATGTTTAAAGTGAATATAAAACTAAATATTCCGTGAATCTATCTATAGCCGTTATTAATATCGTGCAAAAATATCATGTTCGACGTATGGTAGCCCTTAAATATTTATTTTATTCTGTGTTTAGTATTTGTTGTTACCTATATCGGCAATAAAAATACATAACACAATAAAAATACGTAACACGGTTCATGAGATACAGCTTGGTGACGAATAGACAGATAGACGGATAGACGGACAAACGGACAGACTGACAGCGGAGTCTTAGTAATAGGATTCTGTTTTTACCCTTTGGGCACGGAATCCTAAAATCCTCTTTTCGCTAACATAACGTTGACATATTAATGTATGTGGAAAGCAGCCAACCTTAGCGTTGGGAACATGCGTCTCTAACAAACGAGGAAGGTCGGGCACAAAGGTAAACGCTCAACGATATTTCAGTTGGTTTACGTTCATCGAAAATTGAAGACCCTCAACCATATATAACGCCGTCCCGTTCTATCCTACCAGCTTAGAGAGGGATGGAGTTTTCAACAATACCTCTCGGAAAATCAACAAGAGCACAGTAAACAGGTGATTCTTTTTCAAGGTATATATAATGCAAATTCCCGGACCACTTGTTTAAGCGCAGATTTGACCTGTCCAGGGTTGTCAGATATCTTGATTTATCCCATTAATTCTGAATTATGTTTCTCTTACTAATCAGACTAATATTATAGCCGTAAGAGTTTGTAAGAATTTTGATACAATTCGGATAATAGATAGTTAAGGGCCAGAACTAACTGCTGATAATTAATTAATTAGAGATAAAATATATTATGATGATAAATGATCACTTATAATGTAGCGGGAAAAACTAAATAAGAGATAGAGATTTTTCAAAGGTCTTAGGTTCAAAAGGTTTTGGATCATGTTTAGCAAGGTATCATGAACTATTTCTATGCCAAATTTCAGCGCAATCCTACCAATAGTTTTTGCGTCAAGCAGTAATAAACATACATACATTCTTATAATTTTTGCATTTACAATATTAGTAACATCAAAAAAATTATATTACTGTGTATTTATATTTTTATAATTAAAAACTGTATGTCCAGCATTAAAGTAATATAGTGCACGGATTTCATGCTTGGCGAAGTACATTGCCAAGTCTAGCGTTACTTCTGCCAAGGCTAAACTTTCTGGCAAGTGACAACCCTATATCGGGCTTACGTTCCGTATTCGTTCACACTCAAATAAATTAGCTCCAGTTTTTGAGAATAAAATCGTTGCAAACGTTTTGTGGGGCAATTCATTTGCAGTATTTGTCGTATGCTTAACTTGTATCATAGTTTTAAGGTTTTTAAAAATGGACTAGAAGATTTTTGAAATTTGAGGTTAGGTAATAAATGGTGCAATTTGATGAATTTATGCAGCAAGGCAAATTCTTAAATGGAAAAAAATTACAAATATATAAAAACACTAGCTTATCCTTTGGGAACTGCTTGATTGCATTTTTTCATGATAAAAGAAGCACAAGATCGTTCTGTCCATCTGGTGATAAATGGCCACCATGAACATCTTTAAATAATCCTTGATAAAATCATACTCTTAGCTAAAGTTGACTTCAGACTCGTTGCTGTCCCTGAGAACTAAGAACTAAGAACTGAAGTGGCTCAGATAAGTATGATAATCTTGTAGCCCTCATCTTGTAATTCCTATAATATATATTTAAATTCTCAATCAGACTCAGTAAATAATTTTTTTACGATTTATTATTTATTTAAAAATGTAGAATTACTTGTATTGTAGACGTCCTTTAAAAAAGAAATATTATATAATATTGATTTTCTTAATCTATAAATATAATATGTATATCCCAATTTCACCTGTTTTTTTATATTGTGTTTGTTATTTTCAAACGAACGTTCTTATTAAAGACAAAAATCATAGTTAAAACGGGACAGAACTTGCAGACTCAGCTAGAATAAGACAACATTGTTGCCTTATATGTACGTTAATACTTAATATAATTATTTACTTTCTCATCGATATAAGTATTTGTTTATTAACGATCGTTTTTTACATAACAAGTCACTCACCTCTGTCGGCATTGCAACACGGAGAACATGGTACCTAACCTACCTACCTACATTTGATATGGTTCGCGATTTTATCGCACACTCGGCAAATAGC
>DWNE01006568.1:0-12959 GCA_018249875.1 Cecropterus toxeus
GACTACTTCACGCTAGAAATAGGTGTGGCGGTGGGACTTTCCCCGGCGAACTACAATGGTTCTACCACCTGGCACATTCTCACGTAGGGAATTTGTATACAAGTTAGTGAAAACATAGGACACTCTAAATGTACACTCTACATGTGCACTCTATTACGGAATGTAACTAACTTGTCAGTAAAGACATTACATATGAAGAATGTAAGCAGTACCTTTACCTGAGGGCCCCACGTCACAATCTGTCATTTTTGACCATCTGATCTATATGAAGTTGCTTACAGATGTCCATGGGCGGTGAGTTCTCACCATCAGGTGGAATGCGTGCTCATTTGCTACGTAAATGTGATAAAAAATGTCATGACACTCATGTCATTCTGTACCACCAATTGTGCGGCGTGGATTCATTCATGAACAACACTGCTCTCTCTTAACCTGTGGTTTAAGTAGTCAACTAAGGGATAAAATCCGGAAATGGGCAGCATCGTCTTCCCGTGTAATATTAACATCTACTCCCATCAAAAAGCATGCGAGGTACCTTGACTATTGGTTAGAACACTGGTAAAGTACCCTAATAAAGCCTCTGCCTATGTTCAGTTTTAGACCTTAAAGGGCTGATAAATGGATGGACTTATATAGCCTAAATGTTCTACGCTCAACAGAGGTATTCCTAACTTTATATAGTAAAAACTATTCCTAACTTTATCTATTATATTTATCAACTTAACCTTCGGAATTTCTGAAGCAGAAATGTTGACAATTGTATATGGTTTCCGTACTCAAATTGTATTCAAATGGTATAGTTACGAAGTTATTACCGTGCAGACAAAGAAGTTAAATCAATAAGTTAACGTGAAGTTGGTTAAACCCAATTCATAACTTAGTTCAAAGTTTATTTATACGTGTACGAATTGTAACAACATTAGGCGCTTTGCACATGACGCGTTAAAATGTTGTTGCGTTTATGCAAACGCGTGTGTGTGTACAAGTAGTGTTTACATGTGTGCGTGTATTGTAACTCCCTTACACAAATGTAACTAATTTAAAACTCTTGGATCGGCTGTCTAATTATAAAGACATGTATTTTTATTTATATGTTACAAAAATCGTACACATATACACAATAAATACTTTTTATAAGGAAGGTTTTTCTAACGTAATTTTGTTTTTTATTTTATACCTATAAAACAATTTTATTAAATATTCATAGAAATAGTGGTGTGACAAAAATTGGTCTCTCATCATCTGACGTTAAAATCAAATATGTATACAAAACAGCTCTATAGGTTGCAGTTAACTAGTTTTGAATTCAATAGCAAGACTCAACTTCTCGTACTAACGAACTAATAAAGAAGATTAAATAAAAAAAGCTTGTAAAAAAGTGGGAAATGCAAAAAACGTTTTGACGTTCGTCACTTACAAAACTTTTGCGAGTGGAACAAATCGATTTAAAGATTACTCGGCCTAGGAAAAGATAAAAACAAAGTTGAAATTGGAAGATAAACAGCGTTTGAACTAATCTATATCTATGTTTACTTAAAAGTGTTTACATAATTTAGTTAGAACAGAAACTTCTACAGTTTGTACTTCTACTTTCTAGCTTTAACCTGAGTCTAATGAAAGCCTTAACAGGCTTAATTTGTTGTATCTATAATTGTCAGTCTTAATGTTATTAGTAGCAAACGAGTAATTTGAATAAAGATTGTATAAAAAATTACCCTAAAACCAGTCATACATTGTTTACTATTATGAAAACTGATTTGGGTACCATTTAAAACATAATACAGCTTCCCTACAGCATTGAAGCTTAAATCTAAGTATATTTAGTCAAACATTTTACTGCCTTTACCAACCTGACACGGCGATGTAACATAAAATCCCATTCTTATATTAATATATCCTCTGTTTTTTTTTATAAATCCCCTCTTAAATTATGTTCTCTTCCACATTTTCTTCCAGATAATAGCTAATATATAGGTGCTACGATTTTTGGGGAATCTTCACGGATTTTTATATTTTCATTAAAAAGTTTATACCAAAATCGTGTTAGGGTCTAATATAGCTTACTGTTATAAAAGTAACATAGAGGAATACGCCCTTTCGTGCCTTACCGACGCGTAGCCTTCATGATCTTGATTATTTTTGAAAGGTAGTCGCTATATATCGTCTGTATGCGCGTATTTTTTCTGTCTTACATTTTTACATTTATGGGATTAAAAAGTTACTCAAAAAGGTGTCAGATTTAGTTTTCAAGTAGTTAGTGACTAAACCTCTAACTTGAAGATTGCTTACATGTATATTATATAAGCTTAATCCTTGTGATCTTGTGTGATAGTTATTGTAGGATCCAAATTAGCCATTATGTTAATTTATGTAACTTTGTATCATTTTGTGTTTTTTTTAGAATGAAAAACAAATGATTTATGATATATATGCTTATTTTCTACAGGTTCTTGACTACCATGAAAGTATTATTATACATATACAGGGTTTCCCGTACATCGTAGATAAACTTAAATCTTCATATAAGTCACATAAAGCAATATCAGAAAACTCTACTTTTTACTACAATCTCTCGTGATCGTGAATGATCTTGAACGCTCGTGTTGGTTAGGTTTATTCCTAAAAAATCCCTCTTTAGTCAAAACTCTCGTGTGTAATGTTGTATTTTTGTCGACCCGCATGGCCGAGCGGTCACCATACCGGTCTGACGCGCAGTGAGTCTCGGGTTGATGATGAGTTTAGATTACTGTTCTGGGTCGGGGTGTTTGTATATTCGTATTTGTGTGTCCATGGCACCCACGACACAGGAGAAAATCCTAGTATGGGACTATGAGTGTAGAAAGTGTGTTTAGTTACAATTGGTTTAAAATATTGTATAAGTCATTATTTTAAGTATAGTTTTATTGCACGCACCGTGTACAATCGCCCTTATTTAAAATTCAAGATGGAGAACATCACACCTATGAACGCTTTTGAAATGATAAACTTTCAAATTTCAATGAATTGAAAATTACAATAACTTGTAGAGTTTAACTATGGAATAATAAATAACTCTTAACTAGTATTGTTTAACTTTAGGAAGTTAAATATGGTAATACGTAACTAGCAGTAGACTTAGTAGTTTGATATTCGGCATCTCATTCGGTCGAATGAAACAGTGATAGCCGATTGATTGATACTCAGCCTCTCAATCCAGGGTCCGAGAATCAAATTCCAGGCACTTTAGAAAAATAATTTACGTATTATCATTAGTATATAATTTATTACCTACTAGTTTTCAGAAAAGAAAGCATCCTGAGGAAACCTTGAGATTTCTTTACAAAACAAGATCTCAACCCTTAAGAACTTTTTAAAACCCTTAAGAATTTACTTAGGAATTATATTACTTAAATTTATTTAGCTATAGCTATACTGACCTAGTGCATATAAAAATACTTTATACAGCTTTATTAACTTGTTAAGTGTATTTTTTTAAACTTCTTGAACGAACGATTTCAATAATAAACTTGTAAAAATAATAATATTTGGAAACAATTATATCTATAAATAATATCTCTCTATTATTCTATTAATTTTAAATATTTAACAAGGTGACCTAAATATAACGCAATATTAATAATATTTTGTTTTTAGGGTTCCGTAAGTAAAACAAAACTTTTAGTCTCGTCATGTGTCACAGTTTAATTTCTTCTGTATCTCCTAGATTCTAGGAGATACAGAAAAACTAAACAACTCAACATTTATCTTCTAGGACCTAGAAGATAAATGTTGAATTGTTTTTTTTATAATATGAAAGTAGCAACGTACATGGAGTCCACTGGAGTCCTACTGGTAAGTGGCCACGGCCGCTCATGGACATCTGTCATCAACCCTAGATAAAATCAAAATCTTACCCGAGGTTGATACGCACCTGTGCGCTGCTACCCCTGAAGACTTAGTTAAAACGCCTCGGAAATACGTCTCCTGTTACCACACTCTTCAGACCAAAACACAGCAACAGATAAAATTGCTGTTATTAGCCAAAAACAGATGTGGCGGCTTTATTTTCGGAGTTCAACTAGGTGTTCTACTACTCTTAAACTTATCAAAATAGAGATTTATAAGCTTAATATTTATAATATTAAATATTAATATTTATAATATTTTCTTTACATTCTTGGAAAGCAAATGTTAATATGCATTAAAAAACAAAGAACCTTCCTCAAACCATACATTTCGATCCTGAGCAACTTGAAAAATAAAATAAACAAGACTTATCTTAGTTTACTGGAAAAACAAAACAAAAATATAAGGAACTCACCCTCCGCAAATGTGACTCGCACTTGATCAACTTTTTAAATTTGTATAAGATCATTTATGTTTAAAGATACCTGAATTTATTGTTCATTGCCTTTTTTTTATTCTTTACCTATACAGAAGAAACAACTGAACTGTATGCCAAGTGATGGTAATGCTCCATGTCCATGACATATCATAGCCTCAACAAAACATTTAAATACTTGCAGCCAAAACAATAGCGTATAACGCTTATGTCACCAATCATAAATGCTGTGACGGTGGTGTCTCCATAGCTAAACCACGAAAGGTTTTACCACTTTTTTATAAGTTAAAAATTACCATTTTAGTACGGTAAGAAATCCACATAACGGGTACTTTTAGAAGGCAAGATAAGGGCTTCTATGGATGCGTTGCCACTGGGAACTATAATAATATAGTCGCTTGATATATTTTCGGGTTCCGTTTTTACCCTTTGGGCACGGAACCCTAAAAGTGGCAGTAGTAACTCGGTCGAACTAAACTCTACCATCTTTTAACGTTTCAACCCGTTTATACCAAATTTACTGATTCCGAACGATGGGCGCATTTTCGTAACGGTTCCGTCTCGTTCCGAACAGCTTGCGCCACTGATCCACCCGACCTTGGGTAACTTGTCTTTTTATTACGAGCCGTTATTTTTCCACTGTAAGATGACGATTTCCAGCCAACTGCCACATGCTAAACTTACCACAGACTCAAGTCTGCGGTGCAGACGGGCGGGTCGAACGCTTATGCTCCGAGCATTTAATTTTCCACTGTAAAATCGCTTCCGATTTCCAGTTACCTGTCACATACTAGGCTTACCACAGTCTGCAGTGCAGACGGGCGTGATGAACGCTTATGTATGGCTTTCGGTTCATGAGTTACTAACAGACTGCACATTTCTAGCAAAACAATTTAGTAATATCTAAGATCGGTCCGAAAATACCATTATATTTTATATACACTTTTTCTCTGTTTTATGAATATGCGCGTTATTGCCTGTTATTATTAATGTGACTTATTAACTCTTGAAGTGTAAAAGATGTTTAACAACCCCACTATTTAAACTCTGTACTCTACACCCTCTCAGGTTTTAAGCGTTGAGCAATTAATACACACGTATGCGACTGACGTCATAAAGCACATTTTTCGGCAATTTTTTTGATTTTTTTCTTTCTTTCTGAGTTTAACTCAAATTTTCAAATGAGTTTAGAAGCCATTGTTTCCTAGCTCTGGGTCAAACGTTTCAAACGCAGAGTTTTAAACGCTTGTCTGTTTTGTTTTGCACTGAAAATCGACAAGTTTACGGTATCTACGCGATTAGCGGGTGTTGAGCATAATATGGATAATCTGATCATATTTTAATTCCATCTAACATGTAAGCTACATTAAAAAAGGCGAATAAAATCACTGTATTCAAAAAGCAATATTTTATGTTATATACTTATAGTATATTATTCAGTTATAAAATAAGATGACTTTATTTTCTATTCAGTCAGTTGTGTTTTATAATATTCAAAATCAATTAAAACCATTTAAAAGGTTGCTTAAAAATTTGTTTAATTAACAGTGTTACTTTTAAGAATTATAATGGTGTGAAATTTCAAATTGCAAATGCAAAAAAATTACAAATATTTTCGTAAAAATATAAAATTAAAAATCAATGGGTTTCGATAACACTACCAAATTTATGAAAAGCAATAGTTTCATTATTTTATAATTTAACGCATATATTATATTGTCTTTTTTAAAATGCTATTCTTTTTTAATATAGCGGATTTAACACATTCACAATTTCCTTTACCGGTTCTTAAAACTCAAATAAGGCACTTAATTACTTTAACGGTTTCCTTTTCCTATTAAATGAATAATGTTGTAAATTACTTGTGATAAAAATAAGTACTGATTCCGCCGAGTTACAAGGCATGTCTCTGCAATTCTTTCGTCGTCCATTGACCGTAGAGAATCGTCTTACAAACAGTATAAATAAAACTACTTAAAGCAATGCAAACAGTTCTCGCGCGGCC
This sequence comes from Cecropterus toxeus, assembly GCA_018249875.1. NCBI lineage: Eukaryota > Metazoa > Arthropoda > Insecta > Lepidoptera > Hesperiidae > Cecropterus > Cecropterus toxeus. The sequence continues at coordinate 6,327 of DWNE01006568.1, forward strand.
GTGGTAGTTGCCTGTCCGTCTGTTTCACATTCGATATATATTATGAAAATTCGCTACTAACATGACACCGTTAACAGTATTCGTACTATTATTCGTGTGTTACTGCGATTCCCTGAGCATAAGAACGGTTCGTGACAAAAAAGTGACAAAGGATGCAACAGGAAATTTTTACCCGGATTGGGTGCCGTTCAAGAATAAACATGGTGATGAGTTAGGAGAGTTCAAGCCGGTGCCCAAAGCAAAACCGAAAAAACGATTAGCTCTGCCCGTTAACTTTGTTATGCGATCAATCGCTGAGCCCTCTGGTGATGATTACTACGACAAGGGACAAGGTGACAGCGATAATGAAGATTATTATGAGAAAAAAGAATGGTCAGATCTAAACAGAAATGCGAAACAAGTTGATCCAGATAAGCTGATTAATATTACAAGCGTCGATACATCGGATATTGAAGGTATTGTCAATATCATCACAAAACCCGAAACAAACCCTATAATAGAGTTAATAGAGAGTAAAAACGAAACAAAAAGTGATAACGTACCCGATGCGGAGATGGAGGAAAAGAAAGCAGAAATAGAAGAAGAACCGCCTAAGGCAGAGGAAGAAAAGAAAGAAACAGAAGATAGTGATACAATAACGATAAATGATAACATAAAAGAAGAAAAACACGAAGAAAAACATGACGAAAAACAGGAAGAAAAACAAGAAAGTGATTCTAGTGAAGAAGATGATGAAGAAGAAAGCAAATCAAATAAAAATAAAGACGAGCGTAAACCAAAAGAAAATAAGGAAAGTGAGGAAGAAACAGATGAAGAAGATGAAGAGGATAGACATAAATCAGAACTAGAAGAACAAGAAAAGAAGGAAAATGAAGAGAAAAAAGCTAAGATACTTAGCAGTGTTGATGAACTCAAAGAACGTCATGCGGAAGAACAAAGAGCAATAAATGAACGAGTGAAAGAAGAAGAAGAGCATGAAAGAGAAAATGGTAGGACTTCCAAAGAGTTCTCAGATATTTATAATGAAAGACCTTCCAAATGGAAGAAACCATCAGATTATGATGAGTACGATGATGATATTTCTTCTGTAGAGGATAAATATAAAATAATATCTGAAAAATCCACGACAAGTACTCCCAAACCTACTAAGAAGAATAAGAAAAACAAAGTAATAACAGGAAAGTTATCAGTATTTAAAAATCCACAAGTATACGTAGCTTACGATGAGGACAGTAGCGAAGAGACTACAAGCGAACCAAAAACATCGATAAAATCAGAAGATAAGTTGAAATCTCATGACTCGGATGAAGAATCTGAAGAGGAAGGAAGTGTTCGCATATCATTAGTACCTGAAGACAACGATAGTAAAAGCGACGAACCAACTCTTTTCTATCCTAAGAAGAAAGAAAAGAAAACTCACAAAGTTAAGTCTACGACGGATCCAACAGACTCTTTCGTAGCAGAAAGTGCGGCTGAAGATCAGAAAACTCATTCCACTGTGGTTACTCCAGGAAATATTGCAACGTTGACGACTATTATAGCACCTTCTGCAGTGGATATAGTTCCTTCAGCATCTAATACGGCACTTGCAGGTTCTGATACGGCTCCATCAGCATCCGACGCAAAATCTGCAACTGATTCTCAACACGCATCTACCGACAAGAAAGAAGAAAAGAAGAATGAAGACTACGACTTTGAACGAGGTTAGTTAAAAACAATATTACATATATCGCATATATTTTTGTACAATCATAAACTCGTTATACAAAACGTATCGTGAATGATCGTCCGTCCGTCGTTGAACTTATAAGTCAAAATTATTTTGCAAATTTTATACACTTTACGTAATATAAACTTTACTTCATCATAAAAAGAAAACTGTGTATATTTCTATAACTATATTTCTATTAGTCTTAACTAATACGAATATATTATCATTCTTAAAGCCAATAATATAAGAACTAATGAAGAGTATTTTAAGATAACTAGCGCTTAGAAGAAACTAAAAAAAAATATCTATTTGAAAGATAAGAATATTTTAGCATCTTAACATGTTTATCGATCTTAGTATATTTAATCGTCATACAATACTAATATATGTAATACTAGCTTATTTTGCGGCTCCGCCCACTTTGTGTCCCCTGTGTTAATCCAGATCCTAAAATATCTATGCTAAAGTTCACTGAAATCCGACCAGTATTTTTTGCCTGAAAGAGTAACAAACACAAAATCACCCATTACATCCTCACAAACCTTCGCGTTTTTAATATTGGTTAGATTTTTGAGACAACATTTAAAAGAAAAATTCTCTATGAACCGCGATAAATGTTTCGTTACAAGTATAAACGCGAGGAAGGAGTCGTTTATAACAGATAACTGAAACGATTACAAAACTATATTCCTTTCTTAATGGTAGGTTTTGATGTCTCCACTCTATTTTTATTATTTCGCAGTTACTGTCCTAGCCGCAATATTTCCGAAACTAAGTATTCCTTTTCAATTTGCTTAAAACACTCTCTCGAAATTACAGCTGCCTTCCATTTCTGAAATATTGGACCTTCCCCTTTTTACACTACTATTTGGACGTTTTTTCGGCTACGTATGACAAACTTGTAATTTGATTTGTATTTCGTGAATTATGTTGCAACAAAGTGCATTTCATCTACATACTTATGTGCAAACATGCGCGGATAATTTTTAGGTCAAATCAGTTACTGTTATTTGCATGACAATTTCCATAATGTTGTCAAAAATATGTAATTTCGATTCACCTCAATTTGAGTAATCATCCCATTGTTTCTTTTTTTCTTATTTTGAGAAATAAAATCATATCCAGTAGCGTCTTTCTCACCCACCCAGGGTGAGAATGACGATGGTAATGAATTCGTCGGCGTGTGCTACAGCCCTTATGTAGGTATGTATAATTTCTTTACATAAATATAACTTTGCAAAAGTAGAAACTCTATATTAAACTCCTATAACGTTACAAATTTGAAAACATTAATCACGAAATGCATGATCACTGTTTTCAAATTTGTTACCAAATCAGTGCGTTTTTTTTAATTATTCACTGTACCATACGGTTGTATTTTCAATATAATAGAAGTAGCTCTTGAGCATATAGTCCACCTTATAATTAGGGGTCGCTACCACCCCCCTGTAGGCAACATTATTTAAATTAAAGGTTCTATCTGAAGTCAATTTCAGATACGTTGCCACTCCCGATAACTAAGATGATTACCTCATGTGAAAGTGACCTATTCATATTATGTCTCCTTTTAAAAAAAAAATTTTTTTTTTATTAAAAAAAAAAAATTTAAAAAAAAAATTTTTTTAAAAAAAAAAAAATAAGTAAATATTATTTACTTCAAATTAATTTGACTCTATTGAACACTACTACAATTATTTAACGCATAACTCTGAAGTAATATCCCCCAGCGAATATGCAGATTAAAAAGTGCAAGAGTGTTGGACCAAATATCGATCCCTGTGAAGTGCCTCTCGCAAACGTTATTGCATCCGAACTTAATCTCCATTATTACATTTCTAAGTGACTGTTAGTGACGTAGCCTCGTAAGTATAAAAAATATTCAACAGCGTTAAGACATTTAATAAAACACAACTATAGACAAAATAGAAGTGTACATTTCCCACGACTTGAAAGATTTTAATAGATAAATTCAATTACAATCTAGTGATGCGCGGGTTAATGTGTTATCAGAGATAGAATTAACAATCTTGCTCTGAAATACATATTAAAATACAGCCATTTTGAAGGCGGTACAACCATTTAGGGTTGGTTCCGGGGACCACTACCTATGTCTACCTAATAACATCAGTGTTAAGCGGTGCTATATTCTGGTCTGAAGGATATCCTAAAGGACATATAATTTAGTAAGGATACAGTTAGTGTTGTGTGTCGTGATATGGAACTTAAAATAAAAGATCTAGACGTAGGGTAGATAGGTTAATCTACCACTAGTGCTTGTCAACTAAAAAAAATATTTTTATTTTCGGCAACGTCTTGAAAACAAAAGTAACGTCTAACCGTCTTTCGTAAAATAAAGGACTTTTATTTATTTGTCTGCCGTAAATAATGAGTAAGATATAAAAGAAAATTCTTTCAAATGATTCTTTAGTGTACTGAGGGTCCCGTACCATTTACCTATTAATGGCAAAAATCACATCAGAAGTAAATAGTCTGTACAAACGTCAATTGTTCAGCTATCAGGGTTTATTCATGTAATATATAGATCCTAGTGACAAACGAACAGCAAGATCTTAGTTACAGGGTCGCGTTATTACCATCTGCGTAAGGAACCCGAAAAAACGGCTCAAATTTATTTCTAGTTCATTAAAACTACTAAGGGTATGATTCAGTTTAGGAGGCACGGAAGCAAAAAAGCCAGTGATTTATTTTTGGGCGTATTTAATAAATCTCGTTACTCTGAAAATGAGACCAATTATCCTGCTTCTTCTCTTTGAATTTCCCCTTCGCCGAAGATTAAATGGTAATGCAGTGAATTCATTCTACAAAAGAGCTGCTTGAAATGAAATATTATTTAATAGCAAGCTTCTATGAATCCGCGTGTACATCCGTTCGCGGAATATTTATTTGATTTAAATTTAATCCTCATCTACGCAAACATCTACATGAATTTCGATTTCGGTCTGATTTTGGTCTGATTGATATAATAGTAATGTGGTCTTATTTTGTTAGACTTCTAATAAACGTTCATTATTAGGAAGCAACATTTCAAATTCGACATGCCAGAGACATAGTTCAAAAGCGTAAACTTACGAAGTTTATTATTTTACAGTGAATTGTTTTGTTTTAAAATATATGAGTAATTATAAAAAAATGAATACCACATTTTCATTAATTGTGATATTCTCTAATTTGTATATGTTCTTTGTAAATAAAAACAACATCGTTTAAAACATTAAAACAAAAAACCCGACTGCATAAAACGAAATTTTTGTTCATAATCAAATATATTTAATTTGACTCTTACTTTCGTCAAAATAGTACGTCGTCATAAAGTATTATAATATATATTTTTTTAGATTGGTCTATTTACTAGCTTTCATTTGATATCCATATTGTCGCAATACTGTAAAAAATCGTCCCTTCCCCCTTTTTTCTCTATTTCGATACGCCATTTTAAAAATTATATAACCTATGTCACTATGCAAATTGAGACGATTCTAATGATAGTCATACTTCACAATCCGTCAAGCCGTTTGGGCTGTAGCGCGTACCAAAAAAATGGGCATAAATACAAACAAACATACATACACACACACGCTCGAAAAACATTACCCTTCTTTTGTGCAGTCGGGTAATAAATTTTAACGCTCCTAATTGTAAGAAGGAAAGAGCACACTCTAGACGTTTTCCAATTGTGAGGAAAGACCTGCGTCCAACAAGTGATAAAAAAGGGATTTAGCCACAGCATGATACTAAAGGGCACAGATAGAAAACAGGCAGACAAAAAATATTACCTAATCGAATAATTCGATTTGGTAAATGTCCGTTTCTGTTTAAAATATCAATGAAGTTTATATCACTTGCACAAATCAGATTGAAACGTGCCTAAAAGTTGGGTATGTTTCACAACCTTGCAACACTGAACTCTCACAGGCCTACTGAAATCATTGTTGCAATTCGTGAATTAAAAGAGTGCGAAGGTTATTAAATGTTGACGGTTTATCTTCTTGCAATTTAAAAGGGAAATTGTTGCTTTCTGGTAGAAATCGTCGTTCGCCTTCGTTGGGACCACCGCTAGACGGAAATCTATGTTTTAACAGTAGTTTGAAGGCACTGTTGTGATTTTAACCGACTGCGTCAGAAGGAGGATGAAGTTTGTACTTCTTTGCTGTATTTCTTTGGCACGCGTTACAGAATAAAATGCTTGTAACATATGACATATCATTGTAATCGTCTCAGTTCGCAGAGTGACACCGGCTATATAGCCGACTATATAGCTGGTATCATTTAAAAATATAGCGCCTGTAAATAAGTAAAAGGGGGGACCTATAGGTAGTGTGAATCATTGTTTTGTGGAATGGATTTGAATGCTGACTGACTTAAATTAAACCTATATAATTGACTTCAGAATGTCCATGGGTGGGCATCGTCAATGATAATCAGATGAGGTGCTTACGTTTATGTAAAAAATATAAGTTTAAGTAAAGTTATAAAAAAAAAGTTAAAAACGGGAGTAATAAAATGTATATTTATCATAATATCAAGAAAAAACATTAATTAATTAGCCCTCATATATTTTCTTCTAAAAGGGCCACAGACTTCGATAGACTTCGGTATCTATATTTCTATACTATATACTATTATACTATAAACCATAATAATATTATAAAGTAGTAGAGTTTGTTTGGTTGAACGCGTTAATCTCAGAAACTACTGGTTCGAATTGAAAAAAATATTTTGTGTTGAATAGTAAATATATCGAGGAAGGCTTTAGGCTATATAACATCACGCTATGGCTAAAAAGAGTGAAGAAGCAATGAAAAATGTTGCAAAAACGGAAAAATATTTTTCATTTGAGAGCTTTCCTTGCGCACGCGGGTGAAACTGCGAGGCACTGCTAGTATTATATAAAAAAACGCCCC